>CM020518.1:3500000-3535000 GCA_009823395.1 Thamnaconus septentrionalis
CTTCATCTCCATTGAGAGGATCATCGGCGCAGGTCAGTCATTAACCGTTAGCCGTTAGCCTGAGCGTCGAGGCGCCGGGGACTGAACCCTGTCGTTTGTCCATCAGGAGAGTTCGGCGAGGTGTGCAGCGGCCCCCTCCGGTTGCCGGGGAAGCGGGAGATCCCGGTGGCCATCAAGACCCTGAAGGCGGGCTACAGCGAGCAGCAGAGGCGGGACTTCCTGTGGGAGGCTTCCATCATGGGCCAGTTCAACCACCCCAACATCATCCGGCTGGAGGGCGTGGTCACCAAGAGTGAGTCCCACTTCCCCAAAATGGATCTGCTGGACGCCCCCTTGGCCAATGAGGGACCACCCACTGACCTTTATTTAATATTTTTCAACAGTTATAAATAAACACACATACAAATAAACTGAAATAAAATCAAAAATGCAAAGAGTCGCTATGGGTTTCTGTCCCCTGCAGGCAAACCGGTGATGATCATCACTGAGTACATGGAGAACGGATCTCTGGACACCTTCCTCAAGGTAGAACAGAATCGGGGGGGAGTGGTTGCCATGGCAACCAGGATTTTTTATTTTTTATTTTTAAATTTCAGTGGTTCCCAACTGGTGGAGTCTCAGGACCAACATTATTCCACAAAAAACATTTCTATCATGTCTAGTAAATAAATTATTGAATTGAATTGTGTGTCCTGCAAAATAAATGCTCAACATTTTATATATATGTACATATATAAGTTCCCCCGATGAAGACCTACCAATTAGGAAATGCTGGTTTATCTGATTAAAGGACGATGCATATTAACAAAAAACAAAATAAAATTCTGAAAATGTTAAAAAGAAATTTGAATTTTCTGTCCTGCAGAAGAACGACGGTCAGTTCACGGTGATCCAGCTGGTCGGGATGCTGCGAGGCATTGCCTCCGGGATGAGGTAGCAAACGTGCCGACGTTAGCCTTGTGCTGCCTCAGCACCAGCTGGTGCTTATGACCGTGGCTGTGTTTTCTGTCACCCAGGTACCTGTCCGACATGGGCTACGTGCACCGCGACCTGGCAGCTCGCAACATCCTGGTCAATAGCAACCTGGTGTGCAAGGTGTCCGACTTTGGCCTGTCCAGGGTCCTGGAGAACGACGCCGAGGCGGCCTACACCACCAGGGTACCACAATATATTAAGCTTTTACCAATGTAAAAAACATACATCAAGCCAAATTTTCACACCGGACCTTTAAAGCTGTTTTAGCAGTTTTGAACATTTAACAGAAATCTGAACATTTCAACCTTTAGCCTCCGCAGAATCCATCCATCCATCCCTCAGAATCGTTTTTCTTTGGAGGACTCCCAGTCCTGCCGTGTGCCCACAATAGACAGATTGTTATCTAAGCCGTACAGCACATGCGCAACACACATACACACACACACACACCACACCCACCCACACCCTGGCTAAATTGAGCCGTGTATCCCAGGCTGAGTGTCGTCCTGTCAGCCGTCTCCTGCAGCATGCTGTCCAATTAATACGCGCCGCCCGTCTACACGCGCTCAATTAGCGCCGAGCCTCGCCGCCCGTCGCTCACCCTCACCAAGCTGTCTCTCTCTCCCGACCTCGCCTCCGCTAATGAGCTAAGTCGCTGTAGCCGCCCAATCAGCACCTCCTGCGGTTTAATTTCGCACCATCGTCGCCATAAAATTAAAGCAGAAAAGAAACTTTGCAATGAAAAGTTTCTAATAAAGAGCAGGAGCAGAAGCAGAGGCGGCAATGGCACCCCCTACAGCCAGATGGAGGAAGCGTTGCCGAACGTGTTGAAACCTTTTGTCTGGTGTGTGTTTCATTGTCGTCGCAGGGCGGCAAGATTCCAATTCGCTGGACGGCGCCCGAGGCCATCGCCTACAGGAAGTTCACCTCGGCCAGCGACGTCTGGAGCTATGGCATTGTGGCCTGGGAGGTGATGTCGTACGGCGAGCGGCCCTACTGGGAGATGTCCAACCAGGACGTGAGTGACATCGTCATCCTCGTCTTCATCATCATTGTCGTCGTCATTGTGCATCAGGAGCATCACGCACAGATCAGAAACATCAGATGAAGGAGAAGAGAGAAGGAAGAAGAGCAGGAAGCAAGAGGAGGAGGGGATGGAGGGAGGGAAGGGAGCAAAGACTAGAAGGGATGATGGGGGGAGGGGAGGAATGGAAGGAGGAGGAGGAGGATGTTTGATGTTTGTCTGAAAGCTTCTGCTCGATTTTCTTTCTGTCGTCTTGGCCGAGAGGAACGTCTCCTCCTCCTCCTCCCCTCCCTCCCCCTACTCCCCCTCTCGTCTCTCCTTTGTTTCTCATCTCTCTTCCCTGACTGCGTGTCTTGAGGCAGTTTCAGTGAGTCCATTCCTCGCTAGTTGGCCAGCTAGTTAGCCAGGCAGCTAACACCAACCGCTAGCTGCCAGCAGGGGTCAGCGTCGCTGGAGTCGCTCAGCAGAATCAGTTAATCCAGTCAGAGCATGTATATGTATCTCTATATAGATAGAGATATATATATCAAAGGTCGTGCTTCAACTTTACGTTACCGATCATTTTGACTGATTGAGTCGAAAGATTCCGTCATGATCCATTAACGTCAGTCACTTTAACATAGTAATTATCAACAAGGATATATTCATTAACGATCCGTGAGAACCTGTGAGAACCTGCTGCTGCTGCTGCTCCAGGTCATCAAGGCGGTGGAGGAGAGCTACCGGCTGCCCGGCCCCATGGACTGCCCCGAGCCGCTCTACCACCTGATGATGGACTGCTGGCAGCGCGAGCGCAGCGACCGGCCCAAGTTCCACGAGATTGTGTGTCTGCTGGACAAACTCATCCGCAACCCCAGTTCACTGAAGAAGCTGCTCAACTCCTCCCACAGGTGAAGAGCCCCAGGGTTCCACAGCTGCTCTTTCTCCTCCTCTTCCTCTTCCTCTTCTTCTTTCTCCTCCTCTTCCTCCTCTTCTTTCGCGATGAGATTTTGCTAAAATAAGAAATCGGACCATGTGACTCCCACGGGGTTGTGGCCCGGCCTTCTCCACAGGGTGTCCAACCTGCTGGTGGAGCACGGCAGTGGTGGTGGTGGCGGTGGCGGTGGCGGTGAGGACGGCGCCCGGCGCCAGACGGTGGCATCCTGGCTGGACTCCATCAAGATGGGACGCTACGCCGAGCTCTTCGTGGACAGCGGCTACTCCACGCTGGACACCGTGGCCCAGATGACCTCTGAGTAAGAGAGCGCAGAGTTAGAGCGCCCCCCCTGTGGCCAAAGCCTCCGAGAAGCTCCGCCTTCAAAATAAAAGCCACAGTATTCTAGAACAACTTCAAGAAAAAAACGTACAAAGAGAACAGAAAAAATACTGAACACAGTGTGTTGTTGAAAATTGAATTGAATTTGAATTGAATTTCCTTCATTGTCAAAAGCTTCTTCCCCCAAGCAATTAGAGATCTGGACTCTGTCATCAAGCTATAATACCGGAACTTGCACATGAACAAATTGACTTGCATATTATTGCACCATAACACCCATAATCATGTGGATTCATAGATACAGTAGTTACTGTTTTATACTGTATATATATATGTATGTATATATGCGTGTGTGTATATATGTGTATTTTTTTATTTTCCTTGCCCGTTTCTTTCATTGTTGCAGTGTGTTGTGTTGTTATGTTTGTCATCGTCGCTGACTCAAGGTTGTGTGTTTGATTCCTCAGGGACTTGAGGAGAGTCGGAGTGAACCTGGCTGGACACCAGAAGAAGATCATCACCAGCATCCAGGAGATGAGAGTCCACATGAACTGCAGCAGCAGCAAGTCTGCAGTCAACATCTGAAGTCAACACACACACACACACACACACACACACACACACACACACACACACACACACACACGCACACAAACTCACACACACTCAGTATGAACGCACCACGTATGGACCTAAGACGAGCAGACTGTTGGACCTAGAGGCGCAGGAAGTGGGCGTGGCTTTGACGAGGGGGGGCGGAGCCAAAACAGAGTCCAGCATTGGAGGTCCCCAACCGGTGGTCCGAGGTCTCGTCCCCTGTCTCAGGCGGTCCGGACCTGGAAGTCCTGGTGGTCCAGTCCTGAGCTGCAGATTGGTTCTCAGGCGAGGCAGCTGATTGGCTCAGGACAGAGAAGCAGGAAGTCCGGACTCCTCGTCGACGTGCAGCAAGTTTTTTCTGATCTTCCAAAAGTTGGATGCAGGAGGTAGAGGGCGGAGCTTCAGATGCAGAGGGGTGGGGCTTCAGATAAACAGCAGGGCGGAGTGGCAGGCGGCTGAATGTAAAGGCACTACCCAGAATCCTTTGGGGCTCAATAGGAGCCTTCTCTCAGACGGGTCATGGAACAGACACCTGCATGCTGGATTTTAGTGACTTCTTTATTGATTGATTGATGGATTGATCGGTTTGTTGTTGCTGTTTTGGTTTTTGTTATTTTAGCCGAACGTCAGTCAGAGTGCAGGTTCTCGCAGGTTCTCACTGGAACCTGCTCAGATCTCACCGGAACCATTCAAAGCTTCAGGATCCTTCGGTCAGTTTTCGACACAAACACTCAAGGACACATTCAGCAGCGTCCCAGCGGATGGAACCATCTCCAGAGTCCCCAGAACCTTCAGATTCCCCAGAACCCTCAGAACCTTCAGAAATCCCCAGAACCTCCAGAATGTCCAGTACCCCCAAAACCTTCAGAAACCCCAGAACCCCAAGAACCTTCATAATCCCCAGAGTATTAAGAACCCCCAGAACCTTCAGAACCTTGATAATCCCCAGAGAATTAAGAACCCCAAGAACATACAGAACCCCCAGAACCTCCCGAACCACTGAGGAGGTCCCATGGTTCAGACCGTCCGCTGGGATCCGCCTTCACTCCACCGTTTCCACAGAGCCTTTTTCCTCAGAACCGACGACCTTCAGGTAGCACAGGGGAACCTCGGGCACTCACGCTCCATGGCTCCCCCTGCTGTCCACCGCCTGCAACTGCACCACAGTAAACCTCACTCACTCTTCCAGGACGGCCCAGAGGCAGGAGGCCACGTCGTACCATGTGATGATCGTCCGTTTGTTTCTACTAGACAAAAAATAATAATAATAATACTAGGCCAGAAGATACTTTATGTTCCTTCTTGTGTTGGACTCCTGAGCAGCTCTACATGTCTTGTCATGTATATATTGTATGATATATTTACGCAGGGAACATTGTTCTTCTGTCTGCCCTCTAGTGGACTGGTTTGGTATCGTCTCAGAACAGCAAAACGCAGCAGGAAGTCAGGACAACTATTCTCCTGATGTTTTTTTGTTTTTTTTGGCCACTGTCGGCTCAACCAGCACATTACTCCCCCCCCCCCCACTAGAGGGCGCACCAGGGTTGGTGGCAGAAACTTCACGTTTTTTTGTTGTCGGTGATGTGTGTTAAATTTTTCATTTCCAAATGATTATGTTTTTCCCATGGCGCCAAATGAGGGATTAGTGCGACGTCTGGTGTGGGTTCGAGGCACAAAACCGCGAGGACGGCTGACCTTTGTCTGAAGGTCGCAACCTTTTACCCCAATGCAGATTGGGAGCGAAACGTGAGAGCGCGGCGACACAGTTGGCAGAATGAGATTTCAGAGGTAGTTTTGTAAGAGATGGTTTAACTTCACTGTTTGAAAAGCACACGAAGAAGAAGAAGAATGTATGAAAGGATAGAAAGGGGTGTTTTGTTTTTATTAATTTATTTATTTCATTTAAGAAAAGGATGTTCCACTTTTTAAAACTCAGAAAAATGCTGACATCTTGAGAATTCTACAAAGCTTTTCCTAATTATTGCAAACAGCAAATAACTATTCAAAGATTTAGTAGCTGTTATTCCCACTGAACGATTTCCCACGACCTTTCACCTTCGGTCAACTGTGATTGGCGGGAAATGCATATTGCATCGTGGGAAACCAGATCACTAATTGATTACAAGCACAATTCCAGTAGCTTATTTTTGAATTGTTGCAAATCCTCACAAACTCTATTTCCCCCTGTTGGCAAGCTGCACTTTTTCCCCCCACACATGTTGGATGATGGAGCCTGGGGGATCAAGATGAACCTCTGAAGGTCCTTCTGGTCTTTCTGGTCATTCTTGGTCCAGCTTCCTGTTTCACGTCTTCAGTGTTTTTTCTTCCCGTTTGTTAAATTTTTTATTTTTTTTTTAAAGCGGAACCATTTTCCGACAGAGCGAGAGCGAAACTTGGAGGGGGTATGGGATGGGGAGGGGCAAAACTGACGGTGGTTCATTCACTTATAGCGAACATGAACCTGCCATGTCGGTTCTGCTGGCCTACGGCAGATGTCATAGAACCTGACAACACAAGCTAGCTGAAACATGATTGGATAAAAACTCAACCGTAATATACAACAATGGAAACAACGACACCAAGTGGATGTCATAACATGTGAAAATAACAGACTATGGAGAGTAACTTTATTGTCATATTTACGGGAAAATGTACTTTTCAAAGTATGTCTAGGCTAGCAGAGAATGCCTAGCTGACTGCTCGTCACTGGTTCACGCTATTGGCCGTGGGCAACACCCTTCGCTCTGATTGGTCTCGCTTGGGAAACAGTGTGGAGGAGGAGGAGCGACTGGCCGTTAGTTCACTCTCATAAGTGCCTCTCGTCTCTCCGGCACCGCCCACTTCCTCTCGGCCCCTCCCCCCACACTCACACCCCCTCTACCACCCCACATCCCCCCAACTCTCACTGTTGACCTACGTCGACCTTTTCGCCCGCGACCTTCAGGCAACAAGAAGAATGTCAGACGACGTGTCTGTTGGAACTAGTTTTCTTTTGCACTTTAGCAGAAATTTGACAGAGTTGTAAGAGAGATGTCATACCAGAGGGCTATCGGCAGGGGGCGCTGTTTCCTCCTGTCACCTCTGCGAGGTTAAGCACAGAGTTTGGTGAAGGATTTTATGAAGATGGTTAGCCAGTTATCATTTTTGTTATTTTATTTTTTCCACAAACGGTGCTCGCCCTCGATGTCGGCAAACTACGGCCGCCCTTTCGGCCGAGTTTCGCGTCAATGCTGAGTAGAATAGTCGACCTGACCGCAATAATAAATAAAAAACACAGAAATGTTTCAATATTTCCTTGCTGAAAAATGTTTGAAGCCTTCAAATTCATTTTTTGGCACTTTTTTGAAACACAGGAAGGAAGTGAAGCACATTGCAATCGCTGGTTTATGCAGTTTTTAGTCATTAGTCGTCTCAATCAAAACGCCGGCTCATCTGTTTTTTCTCAAAATGTTTCTTGTTAGTTTTTTTGTGTGTGTGTGAAACTGTGACGGAGGCGCCACGTAAAGTGCATCCGAGTCGGCCAACTGTACAAAAAGCAATACCTGATTTTACGAGCAAAAAGAAAAACAAAAAAGAAAAAAAAGTTGTATTTCTACACACTGACTGGCGGGATACGAGGACCACAACATGTTGCACTGACCTATTCCGGGTTTTTTTTGTGATATAAATGCTTGAAAAATATGAATAAAAACTAAGCGTCTTTGTAAACCTCAATGATGAAGCAGAAAAGTGGGCGGGGCTACACCTGGTCGGCGTCACCAGTTTTTGCGCTCGAGGAATTTTTGGACGGAATGAAAGATTGAATGAAAGAATTGAAATTGAAAAAAAAAAAGTTGTGTTACCTCCTGAGTAACACAACAATTACACTGTTGGCTGAATGAAATACTTTCAATTAAAATGTCAGTGTCTTCTGTAAAATAGAAATCTCAAACTTTGAAATTTTTTGAAAATCTCACTCGTTTTTGCACTAAAATCTGAATCTCAGAGGTTGTTTCAATTTTATTTATTTATTTTTTTAGATTTTTAAAATCTTCTTCACTGAAGTCGTCATGCTTTGGCAGGGACTGACAGCCAATCAGGTCTCTCGGCTACATTGCTGACGAGTCACGTCAAGAAAGTTACTAATAAGATTTGCCCCGCCCACTTCACACCTGTACAGATGACTTCTCAGGAAGCAGACACCAGGGGGCGCCATGGTTGGGTCGACCTTCTCAGCGACTCACGGGAGTTTTTAAAAAACTCAACTTTGTTTTGTGATTCTTTGAAAGCACAGTAAAAAAAAAAAAAATGCTAATCTTAACAACGTGCTATTGGTTTGTCTTTATGACTGTCATGTATTATGTTTGTGTTGATGTTTTTGTATTGTGTTCTAAAATTAAATCTATTTTTTCAATAAAACACCTAAAAGTCCTCTCCGGTGTGACTTTTCAGTTGGCGTTTATTGTGATTTGCTTTGAAACTTTGAGTTACTTTGTTGAAATTCCAGAGCATTTGAAGATTCTCTGCGCTAATATTTTTTAGCAGCTGAGCTAGTCTCGCAGTTGTGTTATTTTTTGCGTGTTTGTTGCACTTCTGTGTTTTTTCTTGTTTTTTCCACCCAGACTGTTTAATTACTGGCCAAATTATTTCTTTCATTTGTTAGATTTTTGTTTGCAGTGTGTGCGCGTGTGAGTGAGAGCGAGAGGGGGGAGAGCGAGAGAGCGGCTGCCGCTGCGATAACTAACGGATGCAGATGTTTTTGCACCACCGCCGCTGATGCAACTCGCCGGCAACGAGCAGCAGCAGCAGCAGCAGCGGCAGCAGCCGCTGTGTGTCTGCTGATGTCAGCAGCTGCGCTCATTGTGCTGGCGCTCGCACACAAAGGGGACAGCAAAAAAACGTCAGATTTCCTTCAACCTTCAACAACCAACCACAGCAGCTTCCACACAACAACGAGGGTGGAGGAATTTTTATCTTTTTATTTATTTTTAATCAGATTTCGCAACAGAAAAGTTTGTGTTTTTCCGAACAAAAAAGCCTGAATTTCTAATTCTGTCCCTTGTGTTTGGACGGATGATGTCTTGCTGCTGTCTGTCTGCAGGCCGTTCGGCTGTGTGTGTGTGTGTGTTAGTGTGGCGGTCGGCTGCTCCTGCCCCTCCATCACGCTGCCGCTGCCGCCGCCGCCGCAGTAATTTGCGGTTGAGGAGGCGTCGGCGTCCCAGGGGTCATTTGAAAATCGCTGTGGCGACGCCTCTTTAATCATCCTGGGTGACCTTCAGCGTCATGTGACCACGTGTCTGTGTGTGTGCGCCCGTGTCAGGAGGGTTTGTGTTAGCATGCTGCCAGACACTCTTTGTGTTGTCTGCGTCGTGGACGCTGCGGACGGGGAGGAGCGGGGGGGGAGGAGGAGAAGTGAAGGCGATGGATGCGAGATGTGTCCAATCGCAGTCACAGTCGCGGCTGATAACTTCAGCACCTGTCCACCAGAGGACACTCACTGTCCAATAAAAACCTGGCTGTCCCTTTAATTGCCCCCTCCCCCAGCCCTGATGTAGAGGGCGAGCGAGAGAGAGACAGAGAGAGAGCAGGTGTGCTATTGCATGCAAGGGGAGAGAGTGAGAGTCGCTGATATAAATCTGAACTTCTTCTGGAATTGAATAAGAAATCATCTTCTCCGTGCATGTGTGTGTGTGTGTGTGTGTGTGCGCGCACCCCCTCCTCCCTCTCTCCCAGCTGCAAAAGGATGTCACTCCCGTGTTAAATCACCCCCCTCCGTCGCAGACAGCGGCTCAAAGTGTTCGTGTCCCCCATAAAACCTGCCAGTAAATAGTCTGATCCATCCAGTAAATAGTCTGATCCGCGTCTGGAGAGGCCGGCGAGTGGCAGCCAAGGACGCAGTCACAGGGCACACACACACACACACACACACACACACACACACACACACACACTCTCTCTCTCTCCTCCTGGAGGTGTTTGTCACTCGCCCAGATGTTGTTCCAAGGTCCCTTCATCCCAAACAGTCAATCATCTGAGCAGGAACACGTCCCTAATGTGACTCTGTGTGTGTGTGTGTGTGTGTGTGTGTGTGTGTGTGTGTGTGTGTGTTAGTTGAAGGTTGGTCAAGGTGAGTTGAAAAAAGGCCCCAGAATAATATATTTATAACACCTTCACAAGTGTGCACACACACACACACACACACACACACACACACACACACACACACTTTCTATTTCTTTGGTCTAATGAGCTCTGTCAGTTTCTCTCTCTCTCTCTCTCTCTCTCTCTCTCTCTCTCTCTCTCTCTCTCTCTCTCTCTCTCTCTCCCTCTTTCTCTGTCTCTCTCTCTCTCACACACACACACAGTCTTTGTTCTCAATCTTCTCTCCTTGAGCACCTTCACAGTTTTGGCTCTTTGGTCAGAGTTGTGTTGTTGTATGCTTTTTTCAGTCTCACCTTCACCCAGCAGCCAATCACGGCGCAGTCACATTCAACCTTTTTCTTATTTGGTGCCCACAGAGATGTTGGTGTGACTCCCAGCCAGCGTTGGTTCCTGGGTTTCCTCCCGATCCTGGGTTCTTGAGTATCCTCAGGTTCCTGAGGGCCAGCTGTGGTTCTTGATGCTGAGGTTCTTGAGGTTCCTGATGAGGATCTTGAGGTTCTTGAGGGCCAGTGGTGGTTTCTGAAGTTTGTGAGCTTCTTTTGGTTCTTTAGGTTCCTGAGGATGCTCGGGTTTCTCTGGATCCACGGTTCCTCAGGTTTCTCAGGTTCTTGGGGGCCAGTGTTGGTTCTTGGTTTTCTTCTCGATACTGGGGATCCTGAGGTTTTTGAGTGTCCTCAGGACTGAGGGCCAGTGGTGGTTCTTGATGCTGAGTTTCTTGAAGATTCTCAGGCTACTGAGGTTCTTGAGGTTCCTGATGAGGATCTTGAGGGTATTGAGAGCCAGCAATGGTTCCTGGGGTTCTTCTGGATCTTGAGGTTCTTGAAATTCCTCAGGTTCTTTAGGTTCCTGAGGGCCAACGGTGATTCCTGAGGATACTGAGGTTCTTGACGATCCTCAGGTTCCTGAGGGCCAGCGGTGGTTCTCCAGATATGAAACAATGTGACGCTAACGCCAGCGAGTCTCATCTGTCTTCATATTTTGCGGAGACGTCCCTAATGACCATCATGCATCACTCTGGTGCCGCCGTCCAGTTGTGATGTCACTGGTGATGAAGTGCCGTCCGTCCGTCCGTCCTTGAGATGTTCATGCAGTCAATTTGAATAAATGAGGCAAGACCTGTCCTTAACGGCTTCTAATTGGCCAACCTTAAGACCTCCGCAACCAATCAACGACAAGCTAGCAGCAGCAGCCAGCGGCTTCTTGTTCCTGTGCCTGGTTGAACCCTGGCTGTGGTTCCGCCCCCTTCCTCACCGGATCGATCGCACCGCCGATCGATTGATCGATCGGTATCCCACAGCGAGACACAGACCTGAGTGACGTTTCTGTCAGGACGACCTGGCAGGTGATGATGAATCAGTCTGGAAGGATTCCACCACTGCCAGCTTCTCCTGACAACCTCCCCCACCTGCAGCCCCATCAGAAAAAAAAATCAATAACAGGCTGAACTCCTGTGATTGGACGATTTGAGTGAAGCAAAGATGATGAAAGTAAATGGAAAATGGAAAAATAATTCAGAGTAAAATAATTGTGCAAAGTTGAAGTCTGGCTGCAGATGCATTTTTATAAAAGTGGTGAAGGCGTGTGTGTGTGTGTGTGTGTGTGTGTGTGTGTGTGTGTGTGTGTGTGTGAGAGAGAGACAGAGACAAAGAGAGAGAGAGTTAGCTCGGTGTCAGCCTCTGTTGTTATACACTCAAGTCCATTAATGCCTCTGCTTCAGAACGAAGCACACACACACACACACACACACACACACACACACCCTGATAGCTTCTATTATCTAGGTCTCCCTCCTGGCTGCACATCAAACATGGATGAGCTCCAGCCATAAAAGGCTTCGCTCTCCTTTGATTTATACAAGGAATAAAAATCGGAAAAGGTGAAAAGTCCAAACGTATGAATATTTTATGGGCTCGTCGACACCGAACTGAAGCAGGACGGGAACAAATTTTAACACAAAGCCCCCCAAAAAAACCCAAAATAGAGCAAGTCAGTCAGTAGACTGAGCCACAGCAGCAGCAGCAGCAGCAACAGACACACACACACACACACACACACACACACACATGCTTGTCATTACTTAATTATTTCATGTTTATCACTGATTCTTGGTCAAACTTTCTCTTCTCTCTCTCTCTCTCTCTCTCTCTCTCTCACACACACACACACACACACACACACACACACACACACACACACACACACACACACACACACACAGTGACAGGGACAGAGGGCGTCGAGGGACCACAGCAGCCTTTCTGGGGACCTCAGTGTGGTTACGAGCTGACAGTTGTTGATCCCGTCATCATCAGTGCTGTGGTCTTATGCTGTCCTCTGATTGGCTGGCTGGCTGGCTGGCAGCCGCCATTGTCTCCCGCATGGTTTGAAGCCTTCCTGCCGTGCGGTGTGGTGGCGGCCGGCTGCAGGAAGGGGGCGCTGCAGTGAGGACGAGGTTAAACTGATCCATTAGGAGGATCAAAGGCGACTGATGGTTGCTGAGGGAGCATCAGCCCCTCCCCCCACCCATCCCAGGGTTGTGGGGGCTCTGTGTGAGGAAGAGAGAGCCCCCTGTTGGCTCCACTCACCTCTTCAATTATCCTCCATCAAACAGACCCCAGATCAGTCCGGCGCCGCCGGAGCCCTCTTTAAAAATCAGAGCAGTCATGAAATATGGAGACAGAGACAGCAGGTCGGTAATAAGCCTGCTTCTGTGATGTCACAGAGGCCAGACGCGCCCCACCCCCACCACCACCACCACCACCACCGCGACCCGCTGATTCCAGCGCTGTGTGACTCGGCGAGAATTGGAAAACAATCGACCGCAGAGGGAGAATACCCAGAATATATTAGACACACTGCAGCTGTGTGTGTGTGTGTGTGTGTGTGTGTGTGTGTGTGTCTGATCAGTTTCCCATCCTTCCCTTTCTCTCTGTCAGGGTTACATAACTGGAGATATGCATTCAAATCTGTGTGTGTGTGTGTGTGTGTGTGTGTGTGTGTGTGTGTGTGTGTGTGTGTGTGTGTGTGTGACCCAGAAAACAGTCTCTCATGGCTTCATTAGTGCAAAAACTCGGAAGTTCAGAATCCATAACCTTCAGCTGATCATCATGCTGCTTTGTGAGTGTGTGTGTATGTGAGTGTGTGTGTGCGTGTGTGTGTGTGTGTGTGACTTTTCTGTCACTCCGAACTTTCCTGTAACTCACTGTAAATGACAGAACTTCACTTTTCGTTTGGGGTCAACGGACCAACATGTTATTAAGAAATAAACAATGATCAGTTTGAAAAGATTCAAATGGGTTTAAGAAATGCACCAAAGGTTAGCGTCAGAGGTTAGCGACACAGGCTAGCGCCAGAGGTTAGCACCAGAAGTTACACTGACAGTGGTTAGCGTTAAAGGTTAGCAACAGAGGCTAGTGCCAGAGGTTAGCGACGTCTGCTAACGTGAGCCGACTGCCTGATGCGTTTTCTTCCCTTTTCATTGTGTCTTTGAGGTTTAAGAGGAGCAGCAGGAGCACCAGCACCTCTGTGAAAGCGCCGTGTCCTCCTCCTCCTCCTCCTCTTTGTTTGCACCTCCAAAGCAGAGAGCAGCAGGAGGAGCAGCAGGAGCACTGCAGCGTCGTTCCTGGTACCTTCTCCCATCTCTTCCCGCCTCATCAACTCTCTTTCTCTCTCCCCGACTCCTCCATTGTGCCGCCTCCCCTGCTGCATCCACTCACCCCCCCTCTTCCTCTTACCCCTTCCATTCTCCTCCTCCTCCTCCTCCTCCACCTCCTTCTCCCCCCCCCCGCTGTCCCCCCTACAGTTCTGTCTGTTGAAAAACTGGAGCAATGTCTTAATCGAGGCTCCGAGACGTGACGGGAATTTCATAGCAGCTCCGGCTCTGCAGCGCCGACAGGAGCACGCACACACACACACACACACACACACACACACACACACACACACACACACACACACACACACACACACACGACCTGCACACGCTGCTTGGCAGCCAATTAACGACCTGCAATCCAAAGCCAAAGAAATAACTGCATGTTGACGAGCTGGCATCTCTCTGTGTGTGTGTCTCTCTCTCTCTCTCTCTCTCTCTCTCTCTCTCTCTCTCTCTCTCTCTCTCTCTCTCTCTCTCTCTCTCTCTCTCACTCTCTCTGCGTGTGTGTGACTGGCCGTCAGAAACACTTACACACTGAGGGGGATATCTCTCTCTCTCATGTGTGCTGGGGAGAGACGGTGGATTATGGCGCATAAAAAAAAAAAAAAAAAGCATCTGAGGGACAAAGTGAGATGGGAACAACAAGGGGGCGGGACTTCCCATTCTGTGTGTGTGTGTGTGTGTGTGTGTTAAAATCAGCCTGACAACAGAACAATATGGATAATTTGCCATGTCTCCTCCTCCTCCGCCTCCTCCTACTCTGCGGGAGGTTCATCCAAAGGTGAACCCCCCCCCCCACCCCCAATCATCACCACCACCCCTCCAAAAAAAGAGAAAAAAAAAGCTCTCATGAATTCTCTCTCATGTGTCAGGCATCCGGAGCTGCAGCGCTGCGCCTGGCGGTCCGAGGTTTCATCATCCATCCATCCTCCTGGTGCCTTTTTCATTTATTTATTTATTTCGCAGACACGAGCTGCTGTTGAAACAGGGGGAGGCTGTGGGTTGAAATCCCACCGCCTGTCAGCCTCCGTCTCCTCCGTCTCCTCCGTCTCCTCCCCTTCATGCTGCTGTTGTTGCCCTACTTCTCTCCTCCATCAGCTGTGAGAAAAGGAGCAAAGTCAAACTTCCGAGGCCGCCAGAATCAAGGCGACGTCTCTGCACCTTCCACCAGGGGGGTTAGGTTGCGTGCGCGCTGACTGCACACCTGCCCCTGAGTGTGACGTCATGTCTTACAGCAATGGTGGGAAAACAGACAACAAACAAAACAAAACACGGTTCGAATAAACAGGATACGTGATCGATCAGCGTCAGGGCGCAGGAGGACCGTGGATGGAAATCGATTCTTGCGTTGAAAGGAAGGGCGACATCTAGTGGCCGAAAGCTGGTAGTGCAGGAGAAACAATAGGAAGAGGAATGCTTCCATCTAGTGGACGGAGAAGCTAGTGACAGGCCACTGCTGCGGTTATCCAAAATTCTTTGATTTTTTTTGGATATTTTTTTATTTTATTTTACAGTGATTGTGGTCACGTTTGTAGATATTTTAGCTCCTCTGACTAAAAATAGTAGAACATTCAGTCACATCCCATTTTGTCAGAATTAAACAAGAAGACACTGTATAAAATAATTTTTTTTAACTTATATAAATATTGACAAAGTCATTACAACATAATTACTGTACAACATTATGAAGGGAATTTTATATTTCCAAAGTCAACGCTAAACTTAAATATTGTGTTAAATTTACACTCTTGAAATTTTTTTTGTAATTCATATCAGAAATCCTTTTTTCCCTGCCAAGTTCAGTTCAAAATGTGCCTTTTATGGTCCACACACTTGGTTGGTTCCTCTGCTCTCCTGCAGGTGGCACTATTCCACCACTGTACCTTCGCTGCATCTTTTCCTGTTCCTGTGCTTCCCGCTTCCAGTCGGTCTCTCCCAGACTGGATCGATGAGTCTGAGTGGCCTGTAACTGCCCCTCGGCTACCACTGATTCCTGGAAACTCCTCATGGTTACATGGTGTGTGTGTGTGTGTGTGTGTGCGCGGGCGCGTGTGTGTGTGTGTGTCTCCCGCGACGGGCTGAAGTCGTTGTGCACCAATGGAAACTCACATCGTTAGTATTTGTTTGGCTGCCCACATGCAAAGGAGAAGTCTAGACCCCTCCAAACCCTGCAAACCCTCCGACCCCTCCGACCCTCTGGACCGGTGGTGCAGTCTTGTTTATTCTGGTGGGTATACTCTCCTGGTTCTGCCGTGCAAAACTCTACGACGAGGGTGGGTGGCTCGCTAAAGCAATGGCTGACTCTCCAACAGATCAGAATATAAAACATCCTTTGAATCACATTTTTAAGCGGAAAAGTGAACGTTGTGTCACCAGAAGATACTGATACGTATCTTTGCGCATATTGTAGTGGTTGTACCGTAATTCAGAACCTTTTCTAGTGGTTATACGGTGTATAACCAAGTAGACTACACCACTGCTCTGGACCTTTCAAACCCTCAAAACCCTCCAAACTGTCTTCATGCAAGCTGAGCAGCACCGACCCAGTTAATTGTAGCACCATGAACGTCGTTTCCTCTGCGGACAAACTTCTTTTGACTTCCTACACCCTCAGAATCACAGTTCCAGTCAAAGTGAACCTTCTCCTCCTCTTGATGTGTCACATCTGGAGACGCCCGCAAGGTTTCACGTTCAGAGGCTCCTGCATTCCAGGAAAACCCATTGGGTGTAGCATCCTCCCGAGCAGAGCTCCTCTCCAGGCGGATCAGGCTCCGCCCCCACCTCGCCACCGCCGCCACCTCCTCGCCACTTCCTATTTGTCAGGCAAATGAAGCGGTGTCAGCACTGTCCTGGCAGACTCTGGAGCTGCTTCCACAGCGTCAGCATCTCCTTGGGCGTGCGCCGGTGCACCAGCAGCACCTCCTTGTAGGCGCAGGTGTTCCACCTGTCCGCCTCGGGCAGGTCAAAAGTCATGAAGCCCGGGTGGTGGCTGGGACTCAAGCCCAGCCGGTGCAGGCACATGCCCAGGAAGACGTCGTCTATGGGGAAGAGACGCACCCTGTGGGACACTCGAGCCAGGCGCAGGGCCAGCGAGCCCGAGTAGACCACGCCCCCTCCGCCGGCGTAGGGCGGGTAGCCGCCCTTGTAGAAGCTCTCAGGTACAAAGTACTTGGTGGACGGCTCGCGGTTGGGCGCGGCGTTGTAGATCACGTCCCCGACAATGAGGTCCAGGGCCGCCTGGCTCTGGTTGGTGTACGCCCTCAGCAGCTTGTGCTCGTCCCAGCGCCGGTTCAGGAAGTCCAGGAGGGCGTCTGTCCGCACGAACACGTCGTCGTCGCCCTTGAAGACGAAGGTGGCGGCGGGACAGCGGCGCCGCAGCCACTGCCAGAAGAGCAGGTCCTTCAGGGTCAGGTTGAAGAAGGTGTCGCGGAAGTCCCACTGCAGGATGTCGCCGTACTTGCGGTTCTCCAGCTCCAGCAGGTTCTTGAGGTCCGGGTGGGGGCCCGTGCTGGAGTCCTGGCGGCCCAGCAGGAAGACCCGGTGCACCACGCCCCCCTGGCGGAGCACCTCGCCCGGGACGGCCCCGCTGCGGCCCCACGTCTCCCGGATGGCCTGCCGGTTCTCAAAGTTGCCCACCTGGGACTTGATGGCCATGAGGAGCGTCAGTGGCGGGACCTCCGGGGCCGAGCGGCTGCCGCTGCTGTTGCTGCTGCAAGCGTCCGGCTGGTCGATGAGCAGCGGGTAGCGCCGGTAGTGCATCGACCGCACGAAGGCCTTCATCTGCTCCGGCACGCCGCTCAGGTCGAAAGCGACGTCGCAGGATGGACACAACTCGGAGTCCACCGAGTCGTCCTCCGAGTCCTCGTCGGGGGTCCCGCTGGCGTTCCCCCGCAGGATGGGGTTGTAGCGGCGGTCCCAGGCATGTTGCAACCGGTTCCACAGGGCGCCGTCCTCCAGACGCAGGTTCCAGAAGGGGCCCAGCGGGTGCGAGGCCATGGCGGAGGTGTTGGCAGAGAGGCCCGGCGCCACGTAGTGGATGGTGATCTTCGGTGGGGCGTAGGAGATGGTGACAAAGATGGAGACGGTGATGTAGATGAGCAGGTGGCCCGTCATCATGCAGGGCAGCAGGCACATGCACAGCAGGCGCCCGTTGCACTTGCAGCACCTGCCCATGGCGCCCGGCAGGGGGAGGGGCGAGGGGCGAGGGACACGGACTGGACACGCACCTGCACACCGCAGGGCAAAGACAACACGTGAGGACACACACACACACACACACACACACACACACACACACACACACACACACACACCTCAGCAGACACGTCAGACCCTCTCTCGCTGTGTGAGGCCTTCAGGGAACCTCTGAGGAGCCTCGGTCTCCTTGGTGAGGCTCCAGCGAGGGTTATTATCAGCTCCGTCTCCACACTCGGAACATCATCTGCCCGTCAGGAGGCTCGCGGCCCCTGAAGACACACGGTGGCACTGAGAACACACACAAAAAAACAAAACAAAATAAAAAAAAAACCAAACAACATACGGCTCCAGCAGCGGCTAAACAGGCTTTTGTTGTTTTGTTTTGTTTTGGTAACAGCAGTGTGTGTCCTTGTCAAACATTTATGACTCATAAACAGTCGTTAAAATACACATTTTCAATCTAGAAATATAGACATAATCTCAAAGAAGACAAAAAGGTTAAAGTCTCCAGAATGATACGCCCCCACTTTTATACAACAATCTGGAGAAGTAGGGGAAAAAATTACACAACAAGATGTTCGACGAATGCAGAGAGTCAAATACTGACCAAGAACAAAGGTCCTTACAGGAGTCCTCGCTGTGTGAGCTCAGTGACAGGAACGACACGGCGACTCTTCCTCTCCACTTTCCGTTTTCGTCTTTTCATCTGGCTCGGAACGTGACGGCTGCGTCACCACAAGCGTCCGCACCGGGTGAGAAGATCGGCGAGAAGCATCGTCCGAGATCCGAGAAGAGAGAAGTGAGGGGGGGACTCCAGCCGCAACCGAGCAACAGGTCCCCCGGTGGCCGTGCACTGCGCATGCGCCCTGCTCGGGGTGCTTGACAGTCGCCGTGGCGTCCGTGAGGACCGGGAGCCCAGGAAGCAGCTTCGTACGGTCATAGATCCTCCTCAGGGGGCCCGTGATTTGCACACAGGTGCATCTCGTCCGTGTATTTGCATCATGCGGCCAAATGTCCCGTGAACACAACGCGGGAGTCGATGTCACCCGTCCGGCTGCTTCATTTTAATGTGGTTTTCTGCCAAGGTCGGAGTTCTTCCTGCTGTCACGGGTCATTTTGTCATCGGCACCTCTGACTTTTCTCAGGCTGAACTTCGAGTGTCGTGTTCTGGAAAATATCACTGAAGTCCTCGCAAAGAGTACTACACCTTGCTAGAAATAGATAGAGCCAAAATTGGGAAACTACACTGTTGCAGCACTTTCAAAAAAAAAAGTACAAAAACAAACTGTACGGTAATTACAAAAACACTCAAATCAATCTCCACTGTGTCCAGTGTGTGGTGGAGAGGGTGGTCCTAGTTGTCCATGATGGATAACGGTTTGTTCACCGTCCTCTCCACCACCACCGCCTCAAAGGTCTCCTGTTTGCAACCAACGACAGAGCCAGCCTTCTTCATCAGTTTGTTCAGTCTGCTGGTGTCACGGGCTGAGATGCTGCCTCCCCCAGCAGACCACGGAGGAGAAGAGAGTGCTGGCCGCGACAGACCTCCAGCATCTTGCTGCACACCTTGAAGTATCTCAGTTTCCTCAGGAAGTAGAGAATGCTGCAACCCTTCTTGGACGCATCTGCAGCTGTTGGCCTTCCAGTTTGGTTGGTTGTCTATAGTCACACCCAGGTACTTGTACTCCTCAACCAACTCCACATCCCTGATGAGGATGCGTATGCAGGAGCCTCGGAGTTGTCTCAGTTTTCAGCACAATTAAAAATTAATGACTTGAATGACCGTTTCTGGGGAAAGTGGGAAAACCAGGCATCGTGCTACCTAATATCTCCAGCAGGGGTCAGTCATGATTCGTGTTCTGATCGATTTTTTACACGATCAAATACATTGACGTGAAGAGAGGCTGTTTAAGACACTGCAACATTTTTATTTATTGAATTTGATTTAAATTAGAAATGTAATTAAATGTATTTTTAATTTAATCAATCTAATTTCTTTATTTGAGTTGCTGTAAACTCAAACATACGGACAGTCAGATTGACAACTTGCAGTTAATGACTGCAAATTGGGAGTCTGTACCATTTACGGCAACTTCACTTTTTTTTTTAGTGTGAAAAGTCAAAGTTAGGTGAAAATATTGTGTCTTGCGTAAGATGTAATTTTAAAAACACTTTATCTTCACTTACTCGCCTCAATTTCTCTCCGTTTCTGAGGCACAATGGGGCCTGAATTAGTGATGGGTTGTTCGAGAATGAACCGGTTCTAAGAGCCGGGTCTTTGAAGTGAACAGAGAGAGCTGGATCCTGCAGTTTTGTTTATTTATTTTTTTTTTTTTTTTTTGGGGGGGGGGGGCGGGGGTGATTGTGTTGTTGTTGTTTTGATTGGCAATCTTGGCTAAACTGAACATTTTTAGCTGGACGCTGCTTTTTGTTTGTTTTGCAAATTGTTGTTTTTTTGTTTTTATCTTGTTGTGTTGATGTGTTCTTTCACTTGTACAAATTTGTATTGGGGTGGGTGTCTTTTGGTGTTGTACATTTTTTTTTCCAGCACTGTGTTCCATATTGAGTGTATATAAAGCACACATTTATAACTGTTGATATCCTGAACACGAGTCATTCATTTTAGCACATCACTTGGTCATAAAACAATAGAAAATTCGAAGCCAAAAGAGCCGGCTCTCTTTTAGTGAGCCGAGCCAAAAGAACCGGTTCTCTAAAAAGAACCGGAATTCCCATCACTAGCGCTGAAATGCGGGAGTGAGAGGACAATCAAGGCACCCACTGATAAACATCACCGACATACCGTCGGATGGAGCGACGCACAGCGAGACAGCCGCTCCAGCCAATAGGAAGCACGCTTGGCAACAGGTTAACTGCGGAACGTCCAATGGGGGTAAAGGGAAGAGGCGGGACTTCAAGTGTCACCCCTTCCCTCCTCCCCCGTCCTGTTTTTCTTTTTTTGTGTGTGTTCAGCGAGTTTGGTTGAGCTTTGAATGAGGGGGCCATCATCATCATCATCATCATCATCCCGGCGGCTCGGAGCTGGAAAACAGAGTCAAAACTCTCCCCCGGTCCTGTCGGCAATGAAGGCGGAGGACCTCCTGACATGTACCTGAGCCAGCCAGCGGCCTCCCCGTCGACTCAGCGCCCGGTAAGCGAGGCGTCGAGGTCGGACAAAAGCCGGCCGAAATGTCCCGCGACTCAGAAGAAAGAAAAAAGAAGCTCCGAAAAGCGGAGCTGTTTATTTGTCGCTGGCTCCGAGTAGCAGTGAAGCTAAGCTAAGCGGATTTTTCTTCGTGTGTTTTTCTCAAGAAGGGGATGCGGTGGGGGAGAAGGGAGAAAAGAAGGGGACGGGGGTTGGTGGTTGGCTGGCAGTCGTTTTGTGGAGACAAAAGAGAGGAGAAACGATGTAGAAATGTGCTCGAAAAATCACAGCGATGGGGGCAGAGACAGAGGCCGCCCGGAGCGAACAGCCACTTAGCTGTTTGGGTTTGGTAGCATTAGCTTATTCTTCGGCGCTCCGCTCCGTGTGTGTGTGTGTGTGTGTGTGTGTGTGTGTGTGTGTGTGTGTGTGTGTGTGTGTGTGTGTGTGTGTGTTTCATAGTAAGTTTAGTGCTCTTCCAGGACAAGAAGTACAGACGGTTGTTTCCCCGCCGGAGACCAAATAACGGGGACTTGTTGTGCCTACGAGCGGCTTGATATCCGCGCCTGTCGTCGGGGCCACTCGGGCACGTTTTGTACCTTTTTTCCTCCTCCACCCCCCATCCCTTTCCTTGACACTCTTCCACTCTTCTCTTCCTCGCGTTCACACTTTGTGTCGTTGTGTGTTCCGGAGGCTTCTCCACAACAACACAAGGCGTGTGTGTGTGTGTGTGTGTGTGTGTGTGTGTGTGTGTGTGTGTGACTGGAGGAGTAGTTCAACTCCCCCTCAGCACTGAGACGTACTACTACTACTACTACTACTACTACTACTACTACTACTAATGATAACAATAGATAACCCCAACCTGTCATTAGCATTGCTAGCATCTCCTGAGCCTTCTAGTTCTCTTTTCCTGAAGTCCTTCTTGATAGAAGCTCAGATGTTTGCTACAGGTTATTAGGATGGAGGCTCCAGTTGATTGTTTGCCCTCTGGCTGGATGCAGTCCGGCACTATTAGTGAGCAGATCTGTGAAATGAGTTGTTGGATGGAGGAAACTCACTGTGGAGGATGCTGATAAACTCTTGAATAGAATTGTACTTTATTGAACCGAAATTGCGTTGCTTCTCAATCTTGGATCAATAAAGCACATCTCTTCTGTTGTATTCTTCCTACGCTGGCCAGACCTGCTCCGTTGTTGTGCATCAGTGAGTGTCTGGGGATGGAGTGGGGTTAATTGACAGGGCATTGATCATCTCACATCTCCTGGAGGGATAGAGTCTGACAAATTTCATGTCAACACACTTTAAAAAAAACAAAAAACAAAGACCAAACGACAACGACGACAAGCTTGACGTCGTTGTATTGGAACAGTCGACTTCCTGGTGCTTTTCCTGTCCAAACGTGGCTCAGAGCGGAGGGCTTAAGGTCTGGCCGTGTTATCTGACACGGCTTTAAGGAGAAGCTGCTTTGAGACGGTCCGATGACTCTCGGCCTTTTCCAGTGGAACGTGGGCGTCCGTAATGAGATAGGTTCACTCGGGGATTAGCGCGGGATTAAGATGTATTATGACACAGAGTCGCCACCTCCAGACGTATAAGTTGCTGCTGCTGCTGCTGCTGCTGTGAAGAGACTCGCCCGCATGAATCGTGTGTTTGTTGGCGTTGTTTTCTTTTTTTTGTTTAAATGAACGTCTAAATGACGAATCGTGACGAGTGAGTCGCGCGGTCGTAGCTCGTAAGTGGAAGCGGTTTGAGCCAAAGTGTTTTTAGCCGTTTCTCCGTGCGATTTTTTCAAAAATAAATGCATCAACTTTTAAAATTTCTGCAGGACAAAAGATTGCAATTAGCTGCGTTTCCATTACAGCTTTACGCGAAATAAAAGCGAAATTTCTAAAATTTCGACAAAGTGCAATTGCGATTTGCAGGCGTTTCCATTGAATGGTGTTAAGTGCATTAGCCGTAACTCTCGTAAACTCTCGTCCGGCGAGACCCCACTCACCTCTCATTTCCCTTTCTAATTCCTCGTATAAATTTGCATTTTGATGTTGTTTGCTGCGACGAATGGTTGTTATATTTTTCTCTTTGATCACTCGTAAAAAATATTCCGTCTCCTCCTCCGTCCAAACATAACGTTGCATTTAACATTCACCTCTATATGGATCCGTCTGAAAAACCACCTCATGAGAGCGTCCAAGGCTTTCAGCCATATTTGAGAGTTTTTTTGAAGTTCAGGAGGTTGCATGATCAGTTTTCTATTGCTATATTTAGGTTTTGCGCAATTCTAGGGTTAATGGAAATGTTGTTGTCGTTTGCGCTCTGTTTCAGTGCGTACGTCAGCGTCCTTCTCCTCAGATCTTCCTCACTTCCTGTTCTGACGTCCGCCTCTTCCCACTTTGCCTCCACAGGTTTCTCCTATGTGTCTCCAGGATCGACGCTCTAGTGGACGGTGAACAGTAGAAACACACACACCTACACACACACACATCCTGTGTGTGTCCACTCTTTAGACGACCTCCAGCATCAGCAGCAGCAGCAGCAGCGGCGGAGCCCCGCCCACCACATCACCCAGGACGGACGCCATGTCCTCCATCCTTCCCTTCACTCCGCCGGTGGTCAAACGGCTGCTGGGCTGGAAGAAGAGCCCGGTGGGGGGCGGGGGAGGGGCCGGCGGCGGGATGGGAGGGGTCGGAGGCGAGCAGCAGAACGGCGGCGGCCAGGAGGAGAAGTGGTGCGAGAAGGCCGTCAAGAGTCTGGTGAAGAAGCTGAAGAAGACGGGCCAGCTGGACGAGCTGGAGAAGGCCGTCAGCACCCAGAACAGCAACACCAAGTGTGTCACCATCCCCAGGTAGGCCGGCAACACACACACACACACACACACACACACACACACACACACACACACACACGTGCGCGCACACACACACACAAATGTGTCACACACAAACCGTGATGATGTCATGGGGCAGAATTCTTCTAATATTCTCGCTGGTTCACCGCAATACCACTAAGCCTCTGAACAGCAGGATGTGTGTCCACACACACACACACACACACACACACACACATGTGCTGGACCGCAGCTTGCGGAATGAAAAGTGTGTATTGGGCAACAGTGGCGTCACTTCTCCATCCGGCCGCCTCATGACTCCGAGACGCAGCAGAAGTGAAACCTGATTGGAGGAAACAGATGTCTACGCACATGCACATGCACATGCACACGCACTCGCACGCACACACACACACACACACACACACACACACACACACACACACACACACACACACACACACACACACACCATATCCCCAGTTGGTGTTGCAGTTGTGAGCGCCACATCTGCTTGGAATCAGAGCCTGAGCGAGATCAGCTCAGGGGACACCTGCAGGGTCCAGGCTGAGGGTGGCGCTGGTGGCAGGCAGGGTGAGAGCAGAGTGAGGCGAGATTAGGGTGCGACGAGATCTGGGTGAGATCAGGGATCCAGGTCAGCTGACCCAGGTGTCCCAGCAGCCTCCTGTGTGATCAGCTGCAGTCAATCCAGGAAGTGGAGTTGAGGCGGCTGCAGCTCCTACCTGTGGCTCTCCAGCTGCTTCAGTTTCTCTTACTGGCTGGACTTTACATCAGATTCAGTCAGATTTGGACATGAAGGTTCACAGCTGGAGTCTGCAGGTCAGGAAGTGATGCAAGGTGAACTCAGTGACGTCACTTCCTGGTTCTGAGAAGCTGCTGCGTCTTCATTGAGGAATGTTGCTCAGATAGCAGCTGGTCAGGAGCTGATAAGCTGCTGCTGCTGCTGCTGCTGCTGCTGCTGCTGCTGCTGCTGCTCCTTCAGCTCCACTGGAAAAAAAAGAGAAAATTATCTTGTTTTTCAATCAACAGCTTACATTCCTTCACTGAAGTGTGACTGTTACCGCCATCTGGTGGCCATTCCCAGCACACCACATTTTCAGGAGGTGTGTTTTTGTTTTGAAGAAACAAACTCTCCTCCGCTGTCAGCCGTCTGTCTGAGCGCCACCCACAGGACGGCGCAGAGAGCTGCAGGCCGCCCCGTCCCGTCCCGTCCCGTCTTCACAACTCTGTGTCTCTTTTGATTTGACTCCATTCACATGTCATTGTCTTGTGGACGCATGCAGCACCTGTTTACTGCACGTCACACACACACACACTTGCTTTGTCTCGGAGGGAAAAACACCTGAAAGAAGCAGCAGCAATAACAGTGAGGATGATCCAAATATGTTGTCGTCATTATTTCTATGTATTCATGCACCAGCGTCTCCGTCAACTCCTCATTTTCCAATCTAATCAATTCTAACTGGTTTATTTTATGTGAAAGGTCCGACAAAGAATCAGTGTTAGCAGGAGGCTGTAAACACAGGGCTAAAGGTTTTTTTTTTTTTTTTTTCCAATTGAATTTTCTTTCTTATTCTAATTTTCTAACATAGTGAATTGATGGATGAGTTCATCTCAGCAGTCCAGGTTGTTGAATGTGGATTTTGAAAACAAAAATGAGCCGAATATCAGAAACTCAGCTGCATGTTTGATTCATCGTGTTGATTTGCAGTGAAACATCTCATGTTTACCATCTCCTCACTTTTTTTTTTGTTTTTTTTTGTTGTCCTTATTGCACCTGTCGTGTGTGTGTTTGTGTGTTTGTGCGTGTGCTTGTGTGCGTGCAGTAACTGCTCAGATCTATGGGGTCTTGGCTCAGGCCACACGATAGAGCAGTGGGACTCGACAGGCATGTACGGATACTCCGACCACAGCAGGTGAATATATCCAACGCACCCCTAACACACACACACACACACACACAGAGTGGACAGTGTCTCCTGGGTCATAGAGGAGGAACCTTCAAACAGTCTGAGGCCATCGCTGCCCCCTGCTGGTTGAATGAGCGGGTCCCCTCCTCTCATCCTCTCCTCTTCTTCTCCTCTTCCCCTCTTTTCCTCCTCATCCTTTCCTTCTCTCCTCTCATGTTATCCTCTTCTCCTCTCCTCCTCCCCTTTCCCCTCCTCTTCTCCTCTTCTCCTCCTTTCCTCCTCCTCCTCCTTTCCTCTTCTTCTCTCCTCTTCACTTCCTCTTTTCCTCTCTTCCTCCTCTTTCCCCTCCTCTTCTCCTCTTCTTCTCCTTTCCTCCTCCTCCTCCTATCCTCTTCTTTCCTCTTCTTCTCTCCTCTTCACTTCCTCTTTTCCTCTCTTCCTCCTCTTTCCCCTCCTCTTCTCCTCTTCTCCTCCTTTCCTCCTCCTCCTCCTTTCCTCTTCTTCTCTCTTCTTCTCTCCTCTTCACTTCCTCTTTTCCTCTCTTCCTCCTCTTTCTTCTCCTCTTCTCCTCCTTTCCTCCTCCTCCTCCTTTCCTCTTCTTCTCTCTTCTTCTCTCCTCTTCACTTCCTCTTTTCCTCTCTTCCTCCTCTTCCCCTCCTCTTCTCCTCCTTTCCTCTTCTGTCTCTCCTACTTCTCTCCTCTCTTGTTATTCTCCTCTTCCTTCCTCTTCTCCTCTCTTCCTCCTCTTCTCTCCTCCTCTCCTCCTTTCTCCTCCTACCTCCCCCCCACCCACCCCCGCAGGTCTCTGGACGGCCGTCTCCAGGTGTCGCACAGGAAGGGCCTCCCCCACGTCATCTACTGCCGCCTGTGGCGGTGGCCGGACCTGCACAGCCACCACGAGCTGCGGGCCATCGAGGCCTGTCAGTTCGCCTTCAACCTCAAGAAGGACGAGGTCTGCGTCAACCCCTACCACTACCAGCGGGTGGAGACACCGGGTAACTCTACCTCCTCCCGCTCCTCCTCCTCCTCCTCCTGCTCTTTCTCCCCCTCATGACATCACCTCCTCCCCCAGTCCTCCCCCCGGTGCTGGTGCCGCGGCACACGGAGATCCTGACGGAGCTGCCGCACCTGGACGACTTCACCAACTCCATCCCGGAGAACACCAACTTCCCGGCCGGCATCGAGCCGCCCAACAACTACATACCAGGTGTGTGTGTGGCAAACATTTGCTTTTTATTTTTATTTATTTTTTATACAGTATTTGTGTCATGTGACCCAGTGACCTCAGCCTGCAGCGTCTTGATGCAGTTTGTTTTAACCTCAGGATTAGCCTTTCAATATCTGTGTGTGTGTGTGTGTGTCCACAGAAACTCCTCCTCCGGGATACATCAGTGAAGATGGGGAGACCAGCGACCAGCAGATGAATCAAAGTATGGAGACTGGTAGAATAGAGTCTAGGCCAGCGGTGGGCAAACTGGTTGACTAGTGGGGCCACAGTGGGTTGGAATATTAGACCGAGGGAGCAGCAGCAGGTGGATGGAGTGTTCTGGTGGCCCACCTGATGGGAGAGTATTTTAATGTAACAAATATTTCAATATATTTAAAAACATGCTGTCAGAGTTCAACAGTACAACACAGGTGTGAAGATTTAAGCGAGTTTGGTTAAACAGAAGTCCAAGAATGGTGGCGAAAAATAAAGAAGATAATGGTGACTCATTGAAAAAATAATCGCTAACAACAAAGACAATCGTTAGTTGCAGCCCTTAACTTGATGAACGATTGGTTGGTGCGATAGTGGGCGGGGCCTCAACGTGTTTAATTTTTTTTTTTTTGTCCCTGCTAGGCTCCCCGGCCGAGATGTCACCCGGCACCCTGTCGCCCGTCAGCCACAGCCTCGGTGAGTCGCCCCACTTTCTGTAGCTGTGTTCCTCAGATAGATGAAGGTCTGTGTGAGAAGATCACACACGGAACATTGTGAGGAACAAACCTGTTAATATCCGACAGCATTAAGCAGTGATGGGTCTGGCAACACCGTTGTGTTGTGTTGTGTAAAAGTTAATGTCTAAATTTAAATCAACTTTTTAATAACTTTTTATTTACAATTTATTTCTTTTGCTGAGTTATTTTAGTCTGAAATTGGACCAACTGTTAAATTTGGAGGAAGATTTTTTTTTTTTTTTTTCAATAAAGATCAATGTTGTAGCGAGACTTTGTCCAAGGTTTAAATTTTGGCCCCAGTGTGTGTGTGAGTTTGACACCCCTGCTGTAGTGTGTGTGCGTTGCTTGTGTATTTATTGTTGCAGTTTTAATGTTTCTTTTAGCGTGAAACATTAGGGTGCTTTGAGAACGATTAAAGTGACTGACCGTCTGGCACTTTTTGTAAAGGTCATTGTATTCTAATCTATTCCGTTCCATTCTATTCTATTCTACTCTGTTGTATTCTGTCTGACTCAGACCTGCAGCCCGTCACCTACAGCGAGCCGGCCTTCTGGTGCTCCATCGCCTACTACGAGCTCAACCAGCGGGTGGGCGAGACCTTCCACGCCTCGCAGCCTTCGCTGACCGTCGACGGCTTCACCGACCCGTCCAACTCGGAGCGCTTCTGCCTGGGCCTGCTCAGCAACGTCAACCGCAACGCCACAGTGGAGATGACCAGGAGGCACATAGGTAAAGCGGGGGTGGGGGGCAGTGGGGGGGGGGAAGAGGCCGTGGGAGGGTCAGCGTCAGACGACCCGTCCGTCGGAGCGAAAACGCTGTTGTGTTGATCGTTGTGTTGATCGTTGTGTCGACTCGTGCAGGTCGCGGCGTGAGGTTGTACTACATCGGCGGCGAGGTGTTTGCAGAGTGCCTCAGCGACAGCGCCATCTTTGTCCAGAGTCCCAACTGCAACCAGCGGTACGGCTGGCACCCGGCCACCGTCTGCAAGATCCCTCCAGGTCGGTGGGAGCCAGCTCACTGACTCACTGACTCACTGACTCACCGACTCACTGACTCAGACCAGCTCACTGACTCACTGACTCAGACCAGCTCACTGACTCACTGACTCAGACCGGCTCACTGACTCAGAACAGCCGACTGACTCACTGACTCAGACCAGCTCACTGACTCACTGACTCAGACCAGCTCACTGACTCACTGACTCAGACTGGCTCACTGACTCAGGACAGCCGATTGGCTCACTGACTCAAGTAGTCCACTAACTCACACCAACTCACTGACTGAAGTAGCTCGCTGACTCACTGACTCACTGACTCAGACCAGCTCACTGACTCACTCATGCATTTCCTGTCCTTTCTTCTTCCTTCCAGGCTGCAACTTGAAGATCTTCAACAACCAGGAGTTCGCCGCCCTGCTGGCCCAGTCGGTCAACCAGGGCTTCGAGGCCGTCTACCAGCTCACCAGGATGTGCACCATCAGGATGAGCTTCGTGAAGGGCTGGGGTGCAGAGTACAGGTGTGTGCAGCCAGGGGAAGGGGAGGGGGCGTGGCCTGGTCAGAGAGGCAGCGCATTGGCTGAATAACTCCACAGAGTTCCAGCTGAGATCCAGGTTCCTCTCACTCACCTCTAACTGTGGACTTCTTCTTCTTCTTCTTCTACAGACGTCAGACAGTCACCAGCACCCCCTGCTGGATCGAGCTTCACCTCAACGGCCCCCTCCAGTGGCTGGACAAGGTGCTGACCCAGATGGGCTCCCCGTCGGTGCGCTGCTCCAGCATGTCCTAAAAAACAAAATGAACGAACCAAGCGTTTCCCTGCTGAGGCTGATCGGCAGCAGTCTTAAACTGATTTTTACTAAAAGTTATTATTAAAAAAAAACGAAAGCAAAAAAAATAAAAACAAAAAAACCTCCAGAAAAACAACAAAAAAAAAGGACGATGATGCGGTGGGACCTGGAGGACGAGGACGGACCACAGACAGGTGGCGCTGTGAGTCTGTTTGAGTCGCGTCGAACATTCCAGCAAACTTGGACCTAAAGATGAAAATTTTTCATTTTTTGCTTTTTGGCAATACCAGAGTGATGTCATACTGGACCCGACCTTTTTTTAATTTTATCACAATGGCCCAGAAACGGGGGATGGGGCGGGGAGGCGGAGCTTGGGTGTCCGGTCAGGTGACCAAGCCTTCCTTCCTGTGGACTTCCTGTTCCTGCCGCAGGTTCAGACTCACCTTCCAAAACCAAAGTGGGCTTCTTCTTCTTCTTCTTCTTCTTCTTCTTCTTCACACCTGGACCCGGTTCTGCTGGCTTCCAGTTTTCTTCTTCTTCTTCTTCTTGTGTTTTTATTTTTTAACTCTACCTGGTGACCAAACTTCCAATTTGAATGTAGGTGAGATTTTTTTTTTTTCTTCTCTCACTTCACCTGCTTCTACTCGCGCACCTGTCAGATCAGCTGACCACACTGGACCAATTGGAGATGACGAGATGTCTTTCTCTAACGGACACGTGCGGCCTCGCCGGGGCCTGTGTTTCTACTTTTACACCTGTTGTTTGTTTTTTTTTTTTAACTCCCCTCACCCCCAGTATGTTGCTTGCTACAAAGCGTGGCCTCTAGGTGTCGCACTTGCACCCGTCGGTGGCTCGGTTTCACAGTCGACCCCTCACCCCGAGATCGACGCTGAACTTGAAAAAAGTGTGAAGTAGTGAGTTTCACGCAGACGCTTGTCTGTTGGGGGTTGGAGCTCCCCCTGCTGGACGAGCTCTTCGGCTTCAACTTCGTTCGACCGATTTGCATTTGCGGGAAAATCAAATCGAACCGGTTGAAGTTTTTTTTTTTTTTTTCATGTTTCGTTAAAAACTAAAACTAATCCATTCTGCACTCGGGAACGTTCTGTCGTTCCCGCTCGGGTTAAATTAATAAATGAATTCACGTTTTTTTTTCCCGTTTGTTTGTTTTACTCTTTACAGCTCTGACAACATTTCTTCTGTGGTCACAGATGAAATCAATAACAATTGATTAGCGCTGCAGCGTTATTTTATTTTTTATTTTTTAAAGTGTGGTCAGTAGCCGAAAGCACAGATAACTGGAAGCAGGATGACGAGATAAGTATTTTCAGGAGCGTATCAAACTCTCTTTTTAAAATTATTTGATACTTTTTTTATGGATGGATGTAAGCCGTTAGCCACTGCTAGCCTCCGTTAGCCACCGCTAGTCATGGCAAGCCTCCGTTAGCCGTTTGCGTCACCTCCTCCGCACTATTTTAGCTTTTTTTTTTTTTTTCTTACGCTGGCGGTCGTCGCCGACCTAATCTGAAGACTCTGCATCGCCCCCTGCAGATAGACAGCGAGTCGAACCCTTCTGGGCGATGTGGCCGACGGAAGAGAAAGTCTCCAGACTTAAAAAAAAAAAAAAAGTTTTTCCCGAAACTTGTATTGCACTGCCCCTCCCCCGCCCCCGCCACCTTCAAATGAAGCACCCTTTGATATTTGCTCTACGAGAAAGTTGCCTTGGATGTAAAAAAAAATTGCAGCGAGATATGCTTTGAAATGTACAGATAGGAATGTTTAGAGGAGCCCAAATTTTTAAGCAAGACAATTAGAAAAACAACAAAGTAAAGAAATCGTATTGAAAGTTCACTTTATGCACCTATAATTTTCTGTTGCGATTTGGCCTCTGAGTGTTGATTTTATTTTTAAACGGCAGCTACGTCGGTCCAAATCTTTTCAACCCCAAAAGTGTTTGAAGCTTTAAAAACGAGTCAAAATGACGCGGCTGTTTTTTTTTTTTTTTTTCTTCTTCTTCTTCTTCTTCTTCTTCTTCTTCTTCTTCTTCTTCTTCTTCTTCACTCACTTCTTCTTTTTATTTTTATTTTTAAGCTAACTTTTAATGTTTCTTATTTTGTATTTTCCTCTATGGTTATTTGTTTTTTTTCTATATGAGTATATTTAAGAATCTTCAAAGCTTTTCTTCCTGTTTTTTTATTAGAATTCTGTATTTTTTTAGAAATACGTTTCCGAAACGGCCGCCACGGCGACGACGTCATGAAGTATGTAGCATAGGATGTTCCTGTTTTTCTCCGCCGAGCGCCACGGTCGCCACGGTTACCATCATCATGGTTAAAATCTTCACTCTTTCTCAAAGTCAGTCAAGGTCGCCACCCGGTGATGTGACCAAATGTCTCGCCTCCAAAAAACACAAAGGTTTTCCTCCCAAAGATTGAAGATGCTGGTTTCTCCTCTGTGTAGCCGTCTTCACGAGAGCCCAGTCGTTGCATTTCAACTTAAACTTTATGCTCGGTTCAACTCAAATCAGTCCGACTGACTGAAACTTGATGGTTTAAAATTCATTTTTTTAACTAGATCAAAGGAGGCTGGTTTCTGGGTTGTTAGAGGGCGAACTGTTCCTTTTAAAATGTTTCGGGATGGGTCGATCCCTCCGCGACCGTGGCGGGCCAACGTGGAGCCGAAGCGCGTTTGGCTTCACGTTTTCTTTCTATGCAGACTTGGATTGTTCAATCCTCTCCGATAATTGGTGGTTTTTGTTTTTTCTTTGAGAATGTGACAAAAATGTTTTGTGCGTCAACTTGTTCGTTTTATTTGAATTTTATTTTTAATTTTATACGACCTGCGTGCCACTGAACACAGCAAATTCCTCCGGAAACCAACCAGCTCAGAGAATTCTGTGGTAGGAATGCAAACCAAACAAGTTTTTTTTTTTTTTTTTTTAAACTCATCCTTCACTTGATTTTCATCTTTTTTTTTCTTCTTATTGTGATGACAATGGTGCCCCCCCACCTCCTCTCCAAACCAGCCTCGGTATGTGGCTCCTGGACAAGACGGCAACCTGGAGAGAAGAGAAGCTTCTTAATATCACTAGTGATCATGTTGTATAGCTTTTTTTTTTGTTTCATTTTGTTTTTTTCCCCGAATTTCTGCCACCTGCTCTTTTTCCCTTTTTTTTTTTTTCTTATTTTCTTTTTCTGCCTATGAACGGGACGTACTCCATTAGAGGAGCAGCTGTTAGCATTTCTGTCTCTGTCAAACACTGACGATCTTCACTGGCTTCCCAGCTCTTCTACATATTCAGACGACTTCTAACAGTGTACACTAATAAAGCTGTTTTACTTAAAGAACAAAGTCCGAGTTGTATTTCGACAGGTTCGCGCACAAAATCTACCTCCATTACACTTTAAAAACAATTTTTTTTTAATAATAGTCTGATTTATTTGTAGTTTGCTTTACTGACCCTTAATTATGGGAAATAAACAATTTCCGTAATTAACCAATGGAGTAATTCAACAATTAACCAATGGAGATTCCTCTGCCAGATTGGTTGTCGTGCTGTAGTACGGTAAGATGACCGTTAGAGGGCGGCAGAGGCTTAGTTATGGGAAACCTGGCAGAAGATTTATTTCTTCTGCTGGATCTACAAGATACGATAAATTCTGAAATAATTTAAGTTATGCACCTTTTTAAAATGAAGCTTTAGGTTAATTTTTCTTTACAGTATCTGTTAAACGTCTACTTGTGATAAATATTTATATATTTTATTTGGCTATGTTATTGAAATAATTTGAAAGAAGTGGTGGATTTTTTGTTTTCATGCTCTCTTTAGCCCAGTGTTGGTGGTTGTATGTTTGTCACGCGCATTTTTCTCTAGCAAATAAACAGTAAGAATAAATAAAGGAATAAATAAAGAAATTAAATATTAATTCCTCCATTTTGAATCATTAATGTCGTTTCCCGGGCAGCGCAGCAGGAGGCAGCAGTAAAACGTCACTGACAAACAAACAGTTTAAAACCATGTTCAATGCGGGACTCAAGAACTGTTCCAAATTTGGCCACTAGGGGGGGCTCATTGAGGCGTTTTGGCTCAGTTTCCTGTTTCTACTCCAATCAGGTTCCCATTGAAGTTTGCCCAACATGTTAATTCCTGTTGGGGTTCCAGAAGCGATTGATTGTTTGGAAAATGTCAGTGTGGTTCTTCTACAACAGTTGGAGGTTTGTTCTGCGATTCTTTTGTCTTCTCGGCAGTCGCTCTAAACTCTGCCTCTGTCCTCCTGCAGACGTCGACAGGAAGTAAATACGGACGGTGTGGAATCAACTTCCTGTTTGATCAAAGAAAGTTCTAGAACGTAAGTGTTAAACTGGCCCGTGGGCCCACAGTGTAATTATGTTTAAATAAGGTTACTGTTGAAATTTAAATCAGAAGTTTCTCAATAAAAAACTTCTGATTTAACATGATCTTTATTTACATTTTATTTATTTTGATGTGTTTTTTTTATTTGAAATTGTTAAAAAGTGTGCAATATCAAGTTATTTATTGTATAGTTTTAAGCTTGTTTCTTGTTCCATATTCAGCGTTAAAGCAAAACTTGTCTAGGTCCATATGAAAAGGTTCACTGTTGTAAATTGGTTGAAAAAAAAACAAAAATCTAACTAAAAATCCTATTAAAAAAGAAAAGAAACGGAACTGGTCCGGTCATGTGTGACTGACACACAGCAGATGGACATCAGGAGCTGAATCCACACCTCTGTCAGTCTGGCCTTCCGCCAGCCGAGGCTTCCCCCGCCGCGGCGGCGGCAGTGGCCCAACATCTGAGCCCCGACCTCACGCCCTCATCCATCTTTAACCGGGCCAACCTGCTCATGTTCCTCCCAGGCTTCCTTACATTTCACCTGCCTGACCTGTCCTGGCTGCGGCCGCCACGTTCCTACATCGAGTCCTCTGTTGGCCGGTGCGTGTGTGTATAGGGGGGCCCCAAAAGGGCCCTAAGAAGGTAATCATGTATAAGTCATGTCAACTAATTAGGCCGGGGGCCTTCACCTCCGGCTGACCCCGAGGAAAACACAAAGCAGCGGCTGAGAGTCTTTGTACCTGCGGACGACGGTGTTGGATGTCCAGCCAGCCACGTGTGTGTGTGTGCGTGTGTGTGTGTGTGTGTGTGTAACAAGAGCGTCTCAGAAAGGGGAGAGCGAGACAAAGCAAAGGTGAAAGGAGGAGTGAAAGGCTGCGACGCGTCGTCGGGCCTGAATGATTTTTCCACCGAGTTCCACCTTCGACCGGAGACGGTTCAGGGAGGTCAGGGGGTGGAGCCTAAAAAAAAAAAAAGACAAAAACAACCCAAAAAAACATCAGCATCCAGTCTGGGGAGGGAAACATTCATTTGAGAAAGACAAGAAACAACAACAACAACACACACTGAGACTGTCAAACAATCCAAACTTCTGGTTCTGGCTGGTTCTAACTCAGGGGTGGGCAAACTATGGCCTGGGGGCCATATGCGGCCCGTTAAGTTTTTTAATCCGGCCCGCTGAACT
>CM020518.1:3537500-3552500 GCA_009823395.1 Thamnaconus septentrionalis
TGTGTTGGGAGGGGTGTCTGGTGAAAGATGGCCGCTGCTGATATGATCAGTCATCTGTTGATCAAGATGTAGTGCAGCCGCCTGCCTGCTCACTCTTCTCCTTCGTCTTCTCCTTCGTCTTCTCCTTTTAAATTTTCACTTGAGGTTTTCTTGATGCTTCAGATGAAGTTGAGAGGTTTGACAGTATCAGTGTCCAACACGCACACACACACACACACACACACACACACACATGTCTTCCTCATACTTTCATTAAAGTCTCATATTTCATGTGCACACACACACGCACAGGCCAGGAAACAGCAACACACACCCAGCTGTACTCAGTTGGACGCCAGAGCCACACACACACACACACACACACACACACACACACACTGCGGTGAGCTGTGTAATGTGCTCTGGAACCAGTGGTTAAGTGTGAGGCAGCAGTGTGGAAGTGCTGCTGCTGCTGCTGCTGCTGCTGCTGCTGCTGCTGCTGCTGCTGCTGCTCTGCGGTGGACGGCTAATGTGCTTCAGAGACTTTGGTGTTTTCAAAGCTGGAGGTTCACTTGTTGTTGAGTGTGGTTAACAGATAATGGGGCTTTTACTGTGCGGTCAGTGTGTGTGTGTGTCTGTGTGTGAGATGCTAAGTGGCTAGCGGCAGCCGATGACTTAATTCAAAAAAGGCTGGGAAGTGAATGTGGAGTGATGCTGCAGGTGGATTGTCAAAGGATTTTAAAGGGATCAGTTCAACCCCCCAAACTGGAGATTTATAATAAATATTTCCTCCTCTCTGCCATGCGGAGAAACTTTATTTATTAATCACACATTGTGGAAAGTTGCATAATTACACCAACAACATTGTGCAAAAGTAGGAAAATTATATATTTATTGAGTAAGAAAGTAGAAAAAGAAGTTATTTAAATCATATGGACAGTTGGATTATTTTACAAGTTTTATACATATAATATTATAGGGGTGTTTCTAGGCCCGCTGTACAGTTAACAAATTTACAACACAATTAAAAGCCCGACAGATGAACATTAATAACATTTAACTCAGTTGGAATCATTTTTAACTTTCAACTTTTATTTTTTAGGAATCGGTTGATTTTTTTTTTTTTTTTGTACTTCCAAATTGCATCTTTTTCGTCTTAATTTTTTGCAGTTTCCTCTCCGCCTCCACCACAGCGTGTGTGTGTGTGCGTGTGTGTGCGTGTGTGTGTTTTCCGTCTCAACTCCCGTAGAACCAGTTTGAACCGGACGGCTCCTCCAAGTCGAGCAGCCAGGAAGTGAACTTTCCCCGTCGCTGCTGTTAAATGCACTGGTCGACTGTAGATACATGCACTTATTTACCCATCATCATCTCTGTGTGTGTGTGTGTGTGTGTGTGTGTGTGTGTGTGTGTGTGTGTGTGTGTGTGCGTCCTCTTAAATCACTGCCTCGTCTCGTCTTGTTTTCTTGTGGGAAACATGTTAATGTCTTTACGCCGTGCGGTCAGAGTCGACCGCGGCTTGATGCATAATGCAGCAGCAGCAGCAGCAGCAGCAGCAGCAGCAGCAGCAGCAGCAGCAGCAGCAGCAGCAGCAGCAGCAGCCGACCGCACGGCTGCATGACGGCACTAAACGCCGGGCTAATGCTGCTGCTGAGTGTGGAGATGGACGCAGCGCTGAGAGGCCTGGAGACACTGTGATTGGCTGCAGTGTGTGTGTGTGTGTGTGTGTGTGTGTGTGTGTGTGTGTGTGAGACAGGATAAGTAACATCATCTCTCTCTCTCTCTCTCTCTCTCTCTCCCTCCATCCTCTCATCATTTGTTGTCTGGCTCCCAGTTGTAAACAACTGTCATATCTGGCCTTCTTAAATAGCCCTCACTGCTTACACACACACACACACACACACACACACACACACAGGGCACACAGCTCATCAATGTTTCAGTGGCGGCTGAATATCAGCTCTCCTCACTTATTTACATCCGGCCGCCACTGAAAACCTCCAGCAGCATCAATGATTCATCAGCCGTGTTTTAGCAAAATGTGCGTCTCCGCTTGTCGATAGATGGAGGGATGAAGGAGGGGGAGGAGGGCAGGGGAGGAAAGGGGGGGACAGGATGGATGAATGAGGGAGAAGTAATTGAACCGGAGAGAAGGAAGGATGAGGAGGCATCGGGATGATGGAAGGAGGAGAAGGAGGAGGAGGAGGTGTTGATACAGGAGCCAACGAGAGGGAGGATGACTTGATCAGGAGCATCCTTCCTCCTCCTCCTCGTCCTCCTCATTCTCCTCCTCCGGCTCCATCTCCTCTTTTTACACCTCCTCTTCTTCTGCCTCATCCTCCTTTTCCTCCTCCTCAGTCTCCACCATCTCCTCCTTCTCCTACGCCTCCACCTTCTTCCTTTTCCTCCTCTTCATGTTCCTCCTCTTCATCCTCCTCCTCAGTCTCCACCATCTCCTCCTTCTCCTCCACCTACTTCCTCTTCCTTCTCCTCCTCTTCATTTTCCTCCCCATTCCTCCTCCTCCTCCTCGTCCTCCTCATTCTCCTCCTCCTGCTCCATCTCCTCTTTTTACACCTCCTCTTCTTCTGCCTCATCCTCCTTTTCCTCCTCCTCAGTCTCCACCATCTCCTCCTTCTCCTACGCCTCCACCTTCTTCCTTTTCCTCCTCTTCATCATCCTCTCTCTTCTTCTTTCTCCTCCTTCTCTTCCTTTTCCTCCTCTTCATGTTCCTCCTCTTCATCCTCCTCCTCAGTCTCCACCATCTCCTCCTTCTCCTCCATCTACTTCCTCTTCCTTCTCCTCCTCTTCATTTTCCTCCCCATTCCTCCTGCTCCTCCTCTTCCTCCTCCACTTCTTCTTCCTCCTCCACCTCCTCCTCCTCCTTTAAAAACTCCATCCTTCCTTCCTTCCTTCCGTCTTTCTTCGCTGTGTTCCAGATCGATTCCTCTGGCCAGACGCTGTAGGACTCGATACATACCGACTCTTCATCCTAGAACTCGAGTCCTCTCCTGTCTCCCGCCCCAATCGCACTTCACCCACATGACCACATCGATTTGAAGAATAAATAAAAAAATAAATAAGTAAAAAGCCTCGTCGTCCCAATGTTTTCTGCGGGTTCTGTGGTGTGAGATTACACACAGACACCAGAATCATCAGACCTCCGGCACACAGGAAGGAGTTTCTGCCTCTTCCTGTGTGGAGGAATAAAAAAGAAAAAAACAATGTGATATGTGTCATCTTCAGTGGCTGGCTGCAGTAGCACATCCCCACCACTAGTTGGCTGAGCTGTTCCACCCTGAGCCGCGACAGCAGCTCGTGACGAATGTCTCATTTTGAGAATGAACAAGATTTATATCTCAAACTGTTCCGTAGACACACAGCAGGCCAACATGGTGTGTGTGTGTGTGTGTGTGTGTGTGTGTGTGTGTGTGAGTGTGTGAGCGAGCAGGGAGACAGATTCAGGGGAGTTGGTCTTGACTTTGACTTGTTTCAGGGTAACGAGGACGAGACACAGCCGTCACTGTGTGTGTGTGTGTGTGTGTGTGTGTGTGTGTGTGTGTGTGTGTGTGTGTGTGCGTGCGTGCGTGCGTGCCCCTCTCTCTCTCTCTCTCTCTTTCACTCTCTGTCATTTGGCGCCCAGGGTGAAATTATGATAATAAGAGAAAGGAAAAAGCTATTACTGTGTCTGCTCTCTCATTATGTAAATGATATTAAACAGGCCGTGTGTGTGTGTGTGTGTGTGTGTGTGTGTGTGTGTGTGTTCCAGGCGTGTACAGAGGTGGCCAGGTGCACACTGAGGCCTTCATGTTTGTGTTACGACATAATTTCTGAGCGCCCCTTGTGTGTGTGTGTGTGTGTGTGTGTGTGTGTGTGTGTGTGTGTGTGTTCATCCTGTGGCTATTGGCTGTTAATCTCCACGCAGTGATTACAAGGTGTCAAACTCCCCCACATTGATTATGACACGTTAATTACACGCATGCCTCCACCTGCTCTGATGGCACAAGACTGGCATAAAACAGTGCACCCTGCGTGTGTGTGTGTGTGTGCGTGCGTGCGTGTGTGTGTGTGTGTGTGTGTGTGGGTGCAAGATCTCAGGGCGCCGCAGTCATTAGCGCCACAGAAAACATTTTATTATCGTTCTTATTTATCACGTGTTTGTTCGCGTAGAATCCAACTGAAGGAGCCACCTGTGGAGTTCACACTCCAGACAGCCAGGGGGCAGCGGCGGTCAGCTGTGTGCCGACTCCAACATTTTGCGTATATGTTTGTGTGCCTGAAACGACAAAAGAAAAAAATAGTGAGAGAGGAGATAAATAAGACTTGGAACGGAGGAAGAAGACCGGGAGGTCAAACTTGACGTCGATATTCGTTTTCCCGCGATTCCGCACGGCAACAACTGACAACAAACAAACAATTTCAAATTTACTTGAAAATGATGATGAAATTCTGAGACAACGTTTGAGGCTTGTTGCTCTCCGTCGCCCCCGGCTGTTTCTATCTGAACCTGTGCACCCTTATTATATTACTGCTGCTTGGTGTGTGTGTGTGTTTGTGTGTGTCCATACCGCAGCTCTCAGGGGTTTATAAATATTGATCGTTTCAAAAGGATTGATAGACACTTTGATAGGTTGGCCAGGCACGCACGCGCCTGCCACCTACACACACCGACACACATACACACAGATGTATACACACTTGGCTACACTTTGTGTGTCTCTGTAAAACTGATTGTATGCAGGCACGAAAGCTGCTGTTGCTTTAAATTAAAATGCACTTTTATCTCAGTCTTTTCCTATTGTTTTATGTATTATAATATTGCAATAATTGTCCTTTCTGTGCTGTTGCAAACACAACAACGTTTGACAGGAGCGCAGTTTAGAGTGCAGGGCTTCTAATGCAACTGAATTTGTCACATAAAGTTTTAATTTTGGTAGAAATGTAAAAAAACATTTTTAAAATCCTAATTTAAAACAGAAAAATGTTTTTATTTCTCTCTTGCCCATTAACAGCTCCAGTGGAGTATTTATTCCGTTTAAATTATTTAGGATTAAGTATCTAACATCCTATTAATGTTTTGATCAAATATTTAATCTTTAATTTAATTTCTTTTTTAAACTAGGAAATAATCTTACATCTACCTGCTGTTTGTTACTCATGGATGCAGCATATTTATTAGATATGCATTCATTTTTTATATTTACAATTTAGACTGAAAAAAAAGCCTGTAGAGCACAAAAAATTAGACATATATCCGCAGCATTTAGCAGCTTCATACAGACTGAAGTGCATTCAGAGAAAATGCTGGGGATGGGGGGGGGGTTCTGGATTCTGTCTTATGAAATCTGAAGATTAAAGCCTGCGATTGGACACAGATATTTTCATTAGTGATGCTCTCTAAACGCTGCCGCCGCCACTTCCCTTTCATCTGTTTTTTTTTTCCACCCTACCTCCAGTAAACATCCAATATTCTTCAGCATAACCCTGAAAACCCTCCATCCCCCCATCCTCCCGCCGCTGAAGCTGCCGAGATGTAATTTTACGTGCGCATCGTCGTCGTCAACTAGCCTGCGCACGTTCAAAGCCGAGCGGCGGGAAGGAGGCCTCGCCGCCGAACAATAGATCCGCATGATTGGATGGAGCCGGGGCTCAGAGTGCAGCCGGGCCACTCGAGAGGGGGGCCGAGCGAGCGAGCGAGCGAGCGTCTCCAGGCCAGAATAATAAGACGCGGTCGAGATCAGACGCTGCAGCAGCTGCGTCGCCGCATCCTTCAGCTCTCCGCCTCACTTTGTCCAAGAATGAAAAGGCTACGGCGGCGGCGAGATGGAGAGGCGAGACGAGACGAGCTGGTGCACAACTGGCACTCGCAAAAACACTTCAGCATTAAATTAAGCCCGGTCCATTTGAGCCCTGCAGAGTTTAGCCAAACAGCTGTAAAATGAATAGATAATAATAATAACAATAATAATAATAATAATAATAATGTCAATAATAATAAATAAACAGAAGGTCTGTCATTGGTCCACCTGCAAATTCTTTATGGGAAAACCTCTGTTGAACAGCCTATTGTTGTTGTTGTTGTTGTTGTTGTTGTCTGCAGCAGCATCAAAGAGGAGATTTCAACTTGAGGAAACACAGCGTTAGCAACACGACTACAGCTAGCATGCTGGCTAACTATCTGTAACGCTGAGAGACGTGAAAGAAGGTGTGGTCTCATTCTCCTCCTCTGTTACCTTTTTGACCACAGCGCCCCCTGTTGTTCCACTGGGGCCAGTGAGAGTGACACCTGCTGACAGGGAGGTAGAAGTACAGCGCCACGTCCCCTTATTTATTATATTAATAACTGGAGATGAAGTCATTTCACCAGTTTATCATCGTGGCGTCACACTTTAATGACCGGAGTCTCAACCAGAACCAACTCGGCTGACAATCAATTTTACTTTTAGTTTAGTTTTGGTTTTTACTTCCTCTGTAACAGGCAGAATGACTTTTCCCATAATCGCAGCATCTGTTGCCATGGCACCCTTCTGAACAACAGTTTTAAGGAAAGTCTGCGAGGTCTCCAGGCTCCAAGAAGGAAGTTTTGGTTTTTCGGCTTGACCAAGGAGAACGACATCACTTCCGTACACCTCATTGGCTGAGATATCAGGCCTCGCTGCCGCGTTTCTGATGTCGGAAAAACATTTGGCTGCATTTTGGTTGTTTCATTTTTCTTTCGCAGACACAGATACAGGATGCAAAAAGAGACAAGCAGTATGTGTGTATTTGTGACCGTGTGTGTGTGTTTGTGCATGTATGTGTGTGTGTCCGTGCTCACCCCAGCTCGTCTCTCAGCGTGTGTGTTAGTGTCTAATTCCCGGCGACAGAAACCTGGTTGCAGCCGCAGTGTGTCAGCTCCGGTTAGCTGCGACACGCCTCCTGGAAATTAGCCTTAAATCATAACCACAGACTCCAATTGTCCTCCACACCACACGCGCGTGCACACACACTCACACACGCACACACCTACACACACACACTCACACACAGATATGGGCACCTTTTTTTGTGCAAATAAACTGAAACAGTTTCAGATTACAACAACAAGCACACACTGTTCAGAAGAACAACTTATTCAGTACCTGTCACCTCTGCTTAATAAATAAGAATGCAGTTCTTGGGTGTGTGTGTGCGTGCCTGCATGTGTGTGTGTGTGTGCACACACACACCAGCAAGGCGATGAGTGTGAGGCGCCTCCACCCAGATTAACCGTCTCGGCGGTTCGGTCGGCCTCCGTAATGAAACCGATAGAGATTCTCTCTGCTTTAATGAACAACACACACACTTCACAGTCCCAATTTACACCTGCAATGAGGCCCTGTCACACACACACACACACACACACACACACACACACACACACACTGATGTTGAGGCGGGGAGGTTGAATTGAACAGTTTTTCTCTTCATCTTTCCATCTTCTCTCTATGTTCATCTCTTCATATTCCTCTATTTTGTCATTTGTTTCCACTTTTGTGTTAGATTGTTTGTGTGTATGTGTGCGTGTGTGTGTGTGTGTGTCTAATGTAAGGGGGGAACCAGGCGGAGTCAATCTACCGGGTGACATCTCTGATCTGGCTCCTCTAACCAGTGAGTAACCGTGGAAATCAGACACTAGCAAATCAATTAAAGTGTGCGTATCCTTTTGCTGCTGCAGAGTGGGTACAAAATCAACCCTCTATGATGTCACAAAGGGCACTCATATCTCCCAAAAAGCCAGACCTTGCCTCGGCCCTCTGATTTTTTTCCCTATGAGACAGGTAGAAGATCCGACCAAGCATAAGTTTTAGCTGGAGGTCGTAAACAGAGGGCTAACTCTGCTGTGTTTGTTTTTCTGAGTGTTTTTTCATGGTCATGTAACGCAGCTCCCACTGCATCTGGCAGGAAGAGTCAGTGGAGCTGCTTCATCATTCAGATGAATCAAACTTTCTCTCTGGGCTCCTGACAGCCGTCTTAAATGTCCTCTCCCTACTTCCCCCTCCACCCCTCCTCTCCCACTCTCACCCCCTCCCCCATCCATCTGCCTTAGGGCTGGTCCCGTTCGGTCTGATGCCTCCCAGCAGGAGGAGGCGCCGCACAGAATGCTAAACACTAAGATGCTTTAGTCACAGAACGACAAAACAAAGTCAAACATGTTAAAGTGATTTTCATTTTTTTTCCCACCTTCCATAGATTCATAATATCTAAGAATCCGCCAGTCGGTTTATAATGTAATATCCAGTCATCACTGTGCTTCACCGTGTGAAAAATCAGCATCTTTACTGTCTGTTTGCAGTTCACTGATAAAAAAAAATCAAGTATATTGCCACCCTTTGGAAATTTGTGTGCGATGCAGTGCTGCAGTATTTGTATCCGTCTTTTGGTCTTTTGATTGGCCTTCTTACACAGACTCCAGGGCGTTTCACTCTCCTCGGCCAGTTGTGTAAACCTGGCAGAGGAAAAGTCTCCGTTGGGCACGTGTCCCAGTAGAGCAGGTGTCCTTTCCGGCCAGAAGTCCCGGTCGACCCAGGTGTACCAGTAAAGCAGGTGTCCTTACTGACCAAGTGTCCCAGTTGACAAGGTGTACCAGTAGAGCAGGTGTCCTTGCTGACCAGGTGTTCAAATTGACCAGGTGTACCAGTACAGCAGGTGTCCAAGTAGAGCAGGTTCCCTTTCTGACCAGAAGTCCCAGTTGACCAGGTGTCCTTGCTGACTAGGTGTCCCAGTTGACCAGGTGTCCTTGCTGACTAGGTGTCCCAGTTGACCAGGTGTACCAGTTGAGTACTTGTCCCAGCAGTGCAGATACCCTTTCTGGCCAGAAGTCCCGGTTGACCCGGTGTACCAGTAAAGCAGGTGTCCTTACTGACCAAGTGTCCCAGTTGACAAGGTGTCCTTTCCGGCATGAAGTCCCAATTGACCAGGTGTACCAGTAAAGCGGGTGTCCTTGCTGACCAGCAGTCCCATTGACCAGTTGACCCAGAGCAGGTGTACCAGAAGAGCAGGTGTATCCCGACTGACCAGGTGTCCCAGTAAAACAGGTGTCCTTGTTGACCAGACGTCCCAATTTGACCAGGTGTCCCAGTAGAGCAGGTGTACCAGTAGAGCAGGTATCCCGACTGACCAGGTGTCCCAGTAGAGCAGGTGTAACTGTCGGCGCTTCATTTTAAACCAGAATTAAAAGAAAAGCATCATGAACAGCGAGGTTGCTGCGCCGCCGCCCTGGTCCACTCTCGCTGTAAACCACTTAGCCCTCAGCGGCTGCAAACATCGGCTGCAGTAAATGAGCGAAATGCAAAATCAACACTTTGTGTGTTTATCTCATCGCCGCCGCCGCCGAGTAATAAAGCAGCACACGCCTCTCACAGAGAGCTCGTAATTACGGCAGCGTTGTGATGAGAGGCTTCTCTCCAGATAGACTAGATTGGCCATTCATTACCAGTCCTGCGCGCACACACACACACACACACACACACACACACACACACACACACACACACACACACACACGTAGAGACAATGGAGTGCCGGCTGATTCAATCTGGGCTTGTACTTACAGACAACAATGAGATAATCAAGTAGAGCATTACACTGTACACTGCAGGCCTGTGTGTGTGTGTGTGTGTGTGTGTGTGTTTGGGTGTGGGCGGGACTATTATGCACACAACATATTGTCCTTTAGTAATGCAGAAACTATGTGACTGTCATTGTTGAAACCTTAAAGGGACAGTCCACCCTAAACCCAAATATATATGTGTGTGTGTCGCACGTGTGTGTGTGTGTGTGTGTGTGTGTGTGTGTGTGTGTGTGTGATGCCAGTGTTGAGTTGGTGTCCTCTCTCTGGTTTATTGTGGGGATTGATGTGTGGAGAAGGTTGTTGCAGCCAAAGACGTGTGAAGACACCAACGGGAGGCGAGAGAAGGCATCAGCTCTCTCTCTATTCTCTCTCTCTCTTTCTCTCACTCTCTCTGTCTCTCTGTCAACACCCCCTCCGCTCCCCCTCTCTCTCTCTCTCTCACACACACACACACACACACACACACACACACCCCGCCAACACTCAATTGATATGTTCTTGATTCCCAACGACCCCCTCCGGCACTCGCTGGGGAGCCTTTTTAGATTTTACGCTTGGATATATCTGTTTAACTCCCCGTTTACCCCTTTGACAAGCACACACACACACACACACACACACACACACACACACACACACACACAGGAGTGAGGGATGCTACCCCACGGCCCTCTGGGAATGGGATATAATACAATACAATAAAAGAGAGACAGAGGAGAGATGTTTTTATTGAGGCGTCAGACAGGCCTGTGTGTGTGTGTGTGTGTGTGTGTGTGTGTGTGTGTGTGTGGGAGGCGACATGCTAATGAGTGTGCAAACACAAAGCTGATTTGCAGCAGGAGGGAGGTGGATTTGGGGAGTCTGATGGTTGTTGTGAGCGACACAAACAGGAAGTTGATTGTCGTTTCGAGTGAAATTATTATTATTATTATTATTTATTATTATTATTATTATTATTATTATTATTATTGTTATCAGGATATTTTTGAATGTTGTGTCCTCCTCATTTCTCTGACTTCCTTTCCTCACTGGCAGTGGCTCCTCCCACCTCCACACTCTTCTGTAAATGAGTCTGTTTGATTGTAAATGATGGTGATTGGAGTGACATCATCAATTTATTAATCAATTAACTGCCAACTCAGCCCGAGCCTCGTTTCTAAACAGATGACAGAGTCGATCGATCGCCGACGCTTTTTTTTTTTTTTTGTTCCTCTCAAGCGTCGACCCTCCTCCGCACCCCCACTTCCCCTCAACCTCTCGACACCCCTGGGGGGTCAAAGGTCAAGGTTGGGGTTGCTCAGGGGGGGTCAGCGTGGCGACGCTGAAGAGGCCGGGGGGACACGCCCCCGGTATTCACTCTTTTAAACAGCCAGAAAGAGTGAATGTGATCGCAGTGTCAGATTGATGGCCGCTGCGCACACACACACACACACACACACACACACACACACACACACACACACACACACACACACACTGTAAGACCCCTCAGATCTGTTGAAAGGATCTGACTCTTTATATTCACTGTCCACTGAAACCCTGCTAAGGCTAGGTAGCTTAGCATTAGCTTAGCTAACCTCACCGGTCCTTATGATCGACTTTCTGTTGTTGCTGTAATTATTTCACCATCATTCTTTTTTTCTGGACCTGCCAGTTGCTTAACGTCCTTTGAAAACTTCATCCCCACCTGTTTCAAGAACTTTCTGGAACTACGATGGAGGGAGAACCTCTCTGAGGGGGAACATGCGGAATTTCTTTGCCATCACATTCAAAAAAAAAAGAGCACAACCACTGCTGTGCTTCTTGTCGAGTGCCCGCCAAAATAAGAGTCGCAAATTGCTGTAAAACAAAACCCCATTGTCAAGTATTAGAGAGAGAAGAAGTGTTTGTTTGTTGTGCTTGGACAGAAACTGCCTGATCTACATAATTTGTGCGTGTGTGTGTGTGTGTGTGTGTGTGTGTGTGTGTGTGTGTGTGTGAGAGAGATTTTATTTGCCCTCTGAATGTTGCTGAATGTAAACTAGGTCTGTCTGATTCCCCACAGACAGGGAGGTATGGAGATATTATGGGATTTATGCAGGTACGGCGCCCTCTGTGTGTGTGTGTGTGTGTGTGTGTGTGTGTGTGTGTGTGTTACGGAGATATCAGAGGCAGGCTGGGAGCCTCGGAGGCTATTAGCTCGTCTGTATCGTATTGAGAGGAGGGTATATACACATCTGCTGATGACACCAGAGAATTGTGTGTGTGAGTGTGTGTGTCTGTGTGTGTGTGTGCCTGCCTCCCTGCCTGCTTGGCTGGCTACATGCACGTCTGACTCCAATATTCTAATAATTTGACAAGCAGCGTCCTGGCCGGCAAATTGCTCAGCTGTGCTAAAACAACTGATATAAAAAGAGGAAAACATATTTAAAATATATATATATACACACGTAATAAAGGCGACTCACAATTTGCGTTTCTCTGTTTGTTTGGCCTGCTGCTCTATCAGGGGACTTATTCCCATCAAAATGCAAAAAAAAAAAAAAAATATGTATATGAGTTTGTGGCTGCTGCAGGGTTGCGGCTGCAGATCGAGGAAGAAACACTCTGGAAATATTGTTGGAATTGAGTCACAAACGCGACTCTGGGGGTTTTTGTTACTGCACTCGTCCTCCGACATTTGATCACATCTGACTTCTTTCCTCCATCATCCGCCGAGTCCCCAGCCTGCATCAGCAGCAGCAGCAGCGGCAGCAGCAGCAGCAGCAGCAGCATCAGCAGCAGCAGCAGCAGCAGCAGCAGCGGCAGCAGCAGCAGCAGCAGCTCTTTGTTGAAAACGGGTTGGGAGTCTTGTGGATTTTCCACCATGAAGCCCACAGGAGGCGCCGTGGAGGGATAAAAGCTTGGAAGCTGATTGGCTGAAACTTGGACAGGCCTCCTACTGGCGGAAGAGAGAACTGCGAGTTTTTGTTCTTCTAAAGGTCCAGAATTCTGATGTCACAAAGGGCGCTGGCCACACCCCCATCCAGGTTTTGGCCCCGCCCCCTTTTTTTTTTCCTTCTTTCCCACGTGTGAAAGATCCAACAAAAGCATCACTTTTTACTAAACATAGGGCTAAGTAGGCGCGATTGTGGGCTTATTTTCTAGGGGTTATTATTTGTGTGAGTGGAAGCTTTAGGTGGCGCCAGAGTGGAACTTCCTGCCAGTTCTGGGGGTGCTTTTTGACTTAGCGGTTCGCGATTGGTGGACGAGTCGTAGAAAAGAAGGAACGACGGCCGCAGCTTTTTGTGCCGACGCTGCTCTTCAGCGGCGTTGATGGATTCGCCGGGCAGAAGTTCCTCGATTAAACGGCGTCTCGCACGGCAAAGATTCCTACTTAAAAGTCTGAGAACCTGTAAATTATTTATTGACGTCTGGCCCCAATCTACATGCTGTAGGTGGAGGAGGCGGAGGAGGAGGAGGAGGTCCGCAGTGCCTGGAGGAAACTCCATCCCACCTGCCCGTCTTCTCTAATGGAGCCCAGCGGGGGAGGAGGAGGAGGAAGAGGAGGAGGAGGAAGAGGCCCTGATGTGGCGGCGGTGGCGAAAAAAAAGCGAGAACGGCAAAAACAGAGTAAAAAAAAAAAAAGTCCGACCATCCAGGAGTTGAAAAATCCCGACCGAAACTTTTCCTCGATGTCCCCCCCCGTCTCCACTTTTTGGTTTAAAGCAGGAGGATTTGCTTCGCTTGGCGCTGCTGTATGATATAATAATAATATACACATCACATAAAGTCACGTTCACATATACTCATCCATCTCCCATCAGTATGTTATTGATAATGCAAGATAATCAAGTCAATAATAAGCTGTATTTTTTTTTAACTGGAAGTTGCTCTGAAATCCAAGTTGTTGCTGCTGCCGGTGGCATCAGATCCACTCATGCATGGCACACAGCCACACACACAGACACACACACACCACACAACACACACACACGGTGAATCACGGCAGAGATCGAAGGCGTCCTTGGTGGCTGAAACATGGACGGGAGGCCTGGACTATCACCTGGATGGAGTTGGAGGAAAAAGTAGTGACTTCATTTACTTTGTGTTACTGTGTGTGTGTGTGTGTGTGTGTGTGCGTTTCTCCCTCCTCCTGTTTATTGTATTGATTTCTGCTGGATGAGGTGGAGTCGCCCTCCCTGGAAGACTCGCTGACGGATGGAGGCACTTCTGCCTCCAGCAGGTCTGATCTGATCTGATCTGAAGACGTCGACTTCGCCTTGAACCTCCCGTCACGGCCTCGGCCCGCCATAAACAATGAGGTATGTGCCGGGGTGGGACTCTGTCTGCCGGGGTGGGATTCTGTCTGCCGTCCTGGAGCCGAAGAACCACAGCAGAGAGTCGCTTCCTGTCTGAGGGACGTGAAGAAGGTTCGAGAACCTGCTGGAGGTGGTGCTGAGGAGAAAGCTTCGACCGTTTCCTTCAAGTCACGGGACAGTGATGTCGTTGCTAAACCTGCTAACTGCTAACCTTGCTGACCCCGCTAACCTTGCTAACGTCTTCCTTGAGGATCAAGCTACATTCAAACATCACGACTCGCTGCCAAAGAGGTTCCTGCCGAGGTTCCTCTGAGCAAAACCATCCAACTCCTTTGCAACTTGTCTGGAAACAGCCCACATTCACCCAGCACGCACACACACACACACACACACACACACACACACACACACACACACACACACACACACACTGCAACAAAAACTCACAAAATAGTCCCATCAGTTTTTCCAGTTCCAGTCTCAACATTCCGCTTTGGTTCACAAACAATGTGAACTTCATCAAAACACACACACACACACACACACACACACACACACACAGGCCCTCTGTCAACTTAACGGGCTAGCGATCAATGGAGGGAGGTCAGTCCGGTGATGGAGGCTCAGAGCGGTGTGTGTGTGTGTGTGTGTGTGTGTGTGTGTGTGTGACAGAGAGCCGGGCTTAGGACGGCCCCCTGTGAAACGAGGGAGAGAAGAAAGTGTCCAAGATTCATTTTTGCCGGCTGCAGTTTGTCTTGCTGCTGGCCGGCGGCTCTAAGTGGGTATTGATCAGCTGCCTCAATGCAAACCTGTCAAATTAATTTTGCAGCCGAGAGAAAAAAGGGCTGGCGAGATTGCCTGGGCGTGGAGGGAGGGGGGTCTGGGCGGGGGTGGGGTGGGGTGGGGTTGCCAGAGGGAGGCAGACTATGAATTTTAATTGTCAGGTAAGAGGAAGGGGGCGCTGCCGCTCCTCAGTCTTCGCTGGTTTTTCTTGTTTTTTTTTTTTTATTTTGTCCCTCACGGTGGTTATTGTCCCCTGCAGCTCCGTCTCCACTTCCGTCCGTCCGTCCGTCCGTCCGTCCGATCTCAACTTTTTCTACCAAATAATTCAGGTAAGAACTCCAGTGTTCATGTGACATGTTGGTAGTTTGATC
>CM020518.1:3557500-3565000 GCA_009823395.1 Thamnaconus septentrionalis
TTATTACATGCCATTACGCCAACATGGTCTGGAGGAAGGACAATTTTATGGTACAAACATCTACAAAATAAGAGCGCCTTGATTTATTCCAAAACAAGGTGCACAGTTGGCACTTTTTTTTTTGTTTTTGTTTTTGTAAAATACTGTCGTTGTAAATAAATAAATAATGAATAATAAATAACGTAGAAATTAATTTTGAATGATGTGATCGACACGTTGTCTCCAAACTGCTGCAGCTCAGTGCAGGAGGAGGCCGAGTGTGAGAGTCCTCACAGGGACGTTTCAGTCAGAAGGTCCCGCTGATGTGCGTGTGTGTGTGTGTGTGTGTGTGTGTGTGTGTGTGTGTGTGTGTGTGTGTGTTTGTCCTCCCACCCTGAAGGCCTGAAGATGTTGCTGATGATCTCCGTGCTGCTCTGCTTAGCCGATAACGCACGGCGCCACCAGCTGGCGCCCTCACCTCAATCCCCCCCCACCCCCCACCCCCCACCCTCCCGCCGCTCGCTGCTCTCCATTTATTTCCCCGCGGCCTCCTCCTCCTCCTCCTCCTCCTCCTCCTCCTCGCCGCTCCTGTCTGCAGGAATGAATCAGACCTAAGAGGCCAAACAAGATTTTCAAGCCATTGCTTTTGATTAAGTGACTTAACACAGAAGTCTGCAGGCCGGCAATATCACTAATGGTCCGGAGAAAGAGAGATAGTGGTGGGGGGGAGGGAAGGAGGGAGAAAAAAGAGGTGGAGAAGATGTGGATGGGGAGGATGAAGTGGTGGAGGAGGTGGGAGGAGGTGGGGGAGTAGGGGAGTGGGGGAAGGAAGTGACCACCAGGTGAAGAGCAGCTCCGCCGTCTCGTCGCTTCTTCAGTTGCAGAGTGACGACAATGTCGACTTCAGATTCACACAAACGCAACAAACGTCTGTCCTGATGTCACGAAGGACAAAAAAAAAAATCCACCTCACGACAATTTGACTCCGGGGAGGGAAGAAAATGACTCGACAGTCAAACGACATATCTGGACGTCGTCCACTCAGGATAACTTCTAATAATTTAATACTGTAATAATAAAATAATAATAATAATTATACACATAAACGTGACGGTGATTCCGTCGTCACAATTTTACAAACTGGTTTTTGTATCAATGATCTGCTCGTAAATTAAATAACGTCGGTATTTATTCTTCATTTGGTCTCGTCGGCTCTTTTATTTTGCAGCTTTTAAAGCCTCATTTGTTGATTTAATTTGCCGACTTGCGCATTTTTCTGCCCGTCCAGACGATAATTCAATAATCCAGACAAAACTATTTGTATTTTTTTTCGACATAAAGATTATTACCGTTGTTATTATTGTTGCCGTCCTTCCTGCTCGTCAACAGATGAATTCTCTTAAATTCCCTTTTTTTTCTCCCCCTTTTTAAGGGGTTTAATTCCACAAATGTTGCTATTATGGAAATGCAAAACATATGTTGCTACTTATCTGATTTCCTGCTGGATATCAAAACAATTTGGGGGATATGATCCGAGCGGCAAAGGGATATACTTAAAACACTGCGCAAGCTCCTCCCCCACACATATGCACACACGAACATGCACGCGCACACACACACACAGACAAACAAATTTAAAAAACACACACGGAAAAGCACATTTTAATCATCTTTTGCTATGTTGTTGTGGGGATTACTCCAAAATGAGTTTGCGATATCGCGTGTTGTGTTTCAGCCTCGCGATGAAGATGAATTTTCAAAAGCGTCTTCAGCCGAGAAAAAGACGTCGTAAACGGAGGAAAAAAAAACATTTCCGCGTCACAATCAACAAAAAAACGGCTAAATTAAGAAGATTGTCGAATTAAGGAGATTTTTCCAGGGCCGGCCGAGACACTGAGAATGTGAAAATGTGAACGTTTACGACCTGTGATGGGATTGTTAGGGAGGCCAAACGACGTCTTTCTCCTCCTCCGCTGCTGCGAAATCGCGGCGATTAAAGGGGCGACACGCAGAAAAAATGAATTCGCGCTCGCTGAAATTTCGGGACCCCGTTGTTGTTGCTCCACCTGCGTGTGTTTGTTTGTTTGCTTGCTTGCGCGCGTTTGCCTGAGTGCGTGCGTGTGTGTTTGTGTGTCTCGCTCCTTTGCACATTAGCGGTAATTATAGTCAGTAATAACCTTAACGAGGAGACGGGGACGAGCTGCGTTCAGAGCAGCAATTACAAGTTAATCAGCTGCCGTGTTGTTGGGAGTAATTAGGCAACGTAGCCAAGACGATTCACGGCCGAGATTCTGCTGCTGCCGCCGCAGCCGCCGGAGTGATGCTAATGTGTGTGTGTGTGTGTGTGTGCATGTCAGTAGCACACATACGCACACAGACTCACACACTTCAGGTTTTAAAGCCGTCAGAATGGAGGTTCAATCGGACTCGCTAGCTAGCTAACTGCTAGATTGCAGGGGTAAACTAGTCAGCTGACACCCGTGGCTGTTGGGAGGGGGGGGCGGTTTGGTGGCACTGGATGGCCCTGATTGGCCGGGGGTGGGGTAATGAGGCCTTCAGGTGCGTCGGCGCCGGCGTGCGAGGCCTTTAATCATCCAGCTGGGAGGCCGCCGCCGCTGCCGTTCAGCTTCCTGCCAAGAGCCGTTCAGGCTAATAGCAGCCTGACAGTGACACACACACACACACACACACATACGCACACACATTAACACATTATCACTTTAATTGTGTGTTGTGTTAATGAGACGCAGAGGACGGGGCTGTCAGATGCACAGAAACTGATTTGACAGCTCATTGGCTACAACCAGTGTGTGTGTGTGTGTGTGTGTGTGTGTGTGTGTCGGTTCGTCCAGACACATAGTTTGGCCTCAGTGTCAGTTTACCTGGACAACACTCACCCTAGTTTGAAGTGTAACTACATTTGGATTTGAAGCGACACCGACCTGCAGGGAGCCGCTTTGTTTTGCTCGAAAGTCACTCAACTCTTTTCTTTTCTGTATCTAGCATCTCATACGTGAACATGTAACACTGCTGCGTGTCTGACACCATATGAGACACTCTGCTAAGTGGGGGAGGGGCTGGGGGCTGGAGGCGGGGCTTCTCCTCTTTATTTGAACATCACTTTCTAATTGAGTGTCAAGTTTTCCCCCTCGATCAATATTCACACATCACTTCTGATTGTGTCCGTGTGTCTTTGAACATGTATGTATTACTGACACAATGAGGCTGTCAGCGCGCGTGTGTGTGTGTGTGTGTGTGTGTCAGCGGGGGATGAGAGGGGAGGGCTGCTGGATTGACCTCCTAATTACTGCAGCGGTGATGGGAGGAGAGACACAGGGTCAAAGGTTAATAGCCGGCATGTCGGACAAGAGGGGAGGAGGAGCAGAGGAGGAGGGGGGGAGGGAAGGAGTCATGTGAGGAGGTGGGAGGAGTTAAGGGGAAGAACTGAGGTCCATTTGATCCCTTCTGAGTCTCCCGTCGTCGTCGTTCTAAAGTGTGTGTGTGTGTGTGTGTGTGTGTTCTTACTGAGTCCAGGTGGAGGTTTTGGCTCCTGTCCTCCTCTGCAACATTGACCTTGCTGCCAAGGTCGCGGCAGCTGCAGGTTTAACCAGTGGCTAAACTCAGAGATATTTTAGATAGACCGATAGCTTTTATTGTCATTGTGCAAGATGTTTAACCAAATGATCACAGTCAGGTATGGTGAGAACATAAGAAAGGTAGAAATAGTAATGATAAATTACATAAGACGTATAATATCTACACATACTTCCAGAAGATGCAGCAGCGCAATGACAGGTTCGCAATACAAAGTCGTGCAAATGTAACAAAAAGTGTTGTCACGATGGAAATGATGAATGACCATGTGTAACAGATTTGTGTGAATGTCTCAAATCAGTTTTGTCTATGTATATATATATATATATATATATATATATATATATATATATATATATATATATATATAGAAATATATATTAGCAGTTGGAGCTAAAAGTTCTATTTTGTCCCTTGAATATCAGACAGTATTTTCTCTTTGTTTTTCCATAACTTGGCAAAAAAAAACAACAAAACGACAGCTTTTCAAACTTTTTGTTGTTTATTAAAGTGCAACATTTAATAACCAGATGGTGCCGCTTGATGCCGCGCCGCTTATCTGGACAGCATTTTTTTTCCCCATTACCACGCGTGTTGCGGCAACAATAAATAAATAAGGGTCAGAGAGATAAACAAGGAGTGGTGGGGGAGTGGGGGGGGGGTAAAAAAAAAAGAAAGGGGCTGCTGGGGAGATATAATTATAATTGAAAAAGCAGCAGAATATGTTGCAACACAGTGAGAGGAAAATTGGTCAAAACTAATTAAATCGGCTTTTTGAAATAATTTAAATCTTTCCGCTTTGACAGTTTTCCGCTTCTCCGTGGCTTTTTATAAGGTACTTTTTTTTTTCAAACAAAAACCATGCACAGGCGCGCGCGCGCACACAAAGACACACAAATACACACACACACACACACACACATACACACGCTCACAACAAAACAACAAAAACAACAATTAAGTTTTGCCCTGGGACAGCCAGACTGGCTGCTGATAGCGGCGCCGCCGCCGCCGCCGCTGCCGTCAGACCGAAGTTGACGTCTAATTGTAAACATTATGGAAACACTGATGGCGCGCCCGCCGCTTGTAATTAATTGGCCCTGATTGGTTGTGACGGTGGCGGCGGCGGCGTTTGAGTGGCGTTTCATCGCCGCCTCCTTTAGTTAATAATCCCACTCGCCGCTAATAAGGCAACAATTAAAACAGTCATTTGCATCCGACATAATACCCTCTATTAGTGGAGTGGGGGTTGGGGGGTGGGGAGTGGGAGGGGCCTCGGTGGGGGGCAGAGGTTGTCGGTGGGGGGGGGCGGTGGTGATGGGGGGCAAAGACTTCACGCTGTTGCTGCCGAACCAACCAAACTCACATCCAGGCAGAACCGGGAGAGTCTCTCACACACACACACACACACTCACACACACACACACACACACACACACACACACACACACACACACACACACACACTCAGATAAAAAGTCTTTTCTCTCTTTGCGCTGCTGATTTATGGGAAATGTGGCGGCTGCCAGTTGTGTGACCCTCCGCACCCCGACACACACACACACACACACACACACACACACACACACACACACCAGCCGTCACTGGTAGGAATATGAGTTGTCGGGGGCCAAAGAAAGACATTTGGACATTTGGGGCGGGGGAGGGGGGAGGGGTGCTGTCCTTGAGGCTGATTGGCTGAGAGTTGTCAAACCATCAGAGCGCCTACCAACCCCCCCCACCTCGCCACCCTCCCCCCCGACCCCCACCCCTCCCTTAAAATCAATTTCAATCAAGGCGGAGACGCAATATTATCAAATGTCAAGTCCGCCGCGGCCCCTCGGCCCCTCCGCCTGCCTCCCTCCGAAAAAAATTATTCCTGACAGCCACTCGGCGACTTAATTAAGTGCAAAAAAAACAGGGGCAGGGAATTGGGGTGGGGTGGGGGTGGGGGGGTGAGGGGGGGGATTAAGAGTTCCTCAATTGGTCAGTTGGTCTTTTTGTTTGGTTGACTGGTCATATTGACAAGAGCCTCAGAATGATAGTCTCACAGGGGAGCCGTCGGAGGTAGCGGGTAGGTGGGGGGCGGGGGGCGGGGCCAGACACTGAACGGTGAGGCGGGGGTGACAGGAGGGAGGGGAGAAGTTGGAGAGGAGTTGTGAGGGAGATGAAGAGGAGCAAAGTGATGGTGATTGACGAGGAGCATCGCTCTGACACTCACACACACACACACACACACACACACCTCTCTCTCTCTCTCTCTCTCTCTCTCTCTCTCTCTCTCTCTCTCTCTCTTTCTCTTTCTCCTTCTCGATATTGAAATAATTCCTTGGGAAATAAATCACATTTCGATTGGCTGGTAATTGCCGAGGATCGATCACACACACACACACACACACACACACACACACACACACACACACACACACACACACACAGTTGACGGGGACCTTGAACCTCAGGGGAGATCTGATACCTGATTGGACGAATCAGTAAACATGAGCCGCTGATTGTTCCTATGCAGATTGACAGGTCAAGGAAGGGGGGGGGGGGTCAGTCAAAGGTTGTCATCAGAATTTGAACGTGTCGTGTTTTTTTTTTTTATTAAAATGCTCGGTGACTCACGAACGAGTCACTTTGACCAGTTCAGGAGTCGGTCGTCGGCTCGAACGGCTCCGCAAAGTGTGATTTATAAACGCGGGCGGTCGTTAGCGGCGGGCGCTACGGGCGCTACATCAGGCTAAATGAGAATGGCCTTTCTAGTCATGTTTTCTGTATGACGGGAACAAGCAGGTTGTCGATACAGAAATGACCCTGCTGCAGGGCGACGCACACACACACACACGTGCGTGCACACACACACACACACTGAGGCGCCCGACAACAATGGTCCCGCCTCGCTGCAGATCTGCAGATATTTCCGTTAAGCGGTAATTGAGGACGAAGCGTCGCGACGTTTGATGACATCATCATTAGTCGTCAGCGGTCGTAAACAAACACTCAAACAAACTGCGTTTAATAGAATGGAATAGAACAGAATAGAATAGAGCGACTTTATTAGTATTGAGCCGAACAGCAGTGACGTCAACGAGAGGCAGCTGATGTCTTTTTTTAATTTGAAGATATTTATTCACAAATACAGAATGGACATGCATCAAAAAAAAAAAACCCCAACATAATAGATCCCCCCCAAGCAAACAAACAAATCATCTGTCTTTCCTGCAGTAGAGACAAATAGAAAAACAACAGCAAACAAAAACAATCAGCACAAAAACACACACCGGGGTCACGCAAACGACGAAGTTGAATAAAAAACATTGAAATGGGAGCAAAGTGTCAAAGATTCTTTTTGATTGGTCGAGTCGCGTTACGCAGCAGTGAAAGTCTCAAGGTCTTTACGACTTTCTAGTTCCTCAGGATACAGACTGGAAAACTCAGTTCCAAGTCTTTCCCGATAACTGCAAAAATGTGGCCTCACATTTGCAAAATTCAACACTTGTGAATATATTTTCTCTTTCTTTGTCTCAGTCTGGGTTCGACTCCAGGCCGCCAGTAGGTGTCGCTGTCCCGGACTCAGGCCAGCTATTGAGGGAAGCTGATGTTGTGGCAGCTGCCCCTTGAGCAAGGCAGCCTTTCTGTTGTCGGTTCAGGTCAAAACACACACACACAAACAAACAAAATCACACTTATTTCTTTTCAGTGACATCTGAATGCACCGCTGTCTGATAGTTTGGAAGAGTGTGTGTGTGTGTTCTTGCTTTTCTGTCTCTCTCGCTCATTCTCAACACACACACACACACACACAGACACACACTTACACGGACCTACACACCTAAGGGTGCGCTGTGTAAATAAGCGTGCCTGCAGCCCTGCAGGGAGGTCAGGACATCCATCCATCTCAGGCTGCCCTGGGGTCACACACACACA
>CM020518.1:3567500-3637500 GCA_009823395.1 Thamnaconus septentrionalis
TCAAGGGTTTCGAACTGAGCCTGCTGCTGGCCTAATAATTAAAGCTGCCCCAAGGACCCTCCCGACCCCTCCCCCTCCGACCCCTCCCGACCCCTCACCCTCAATAAGCTTCCTTTCTTCTTCTTTGCATCGCCGGTAAAAAGTCATATGGGTGTGGATGGCTGCTTTTGTTTTTGTAGGTGGCGCTGTAGAGCCAAGCGGGTTGATTTTTTTTTGGAATCAGAATGTTAGGACCTGTTTTCACGTGGATGTCAAACTTGATGAGGTTTGGACCATGTTTAGTGCGTCAAATGTGTACTGGGAGCGGACAACAGCGTTTTTTTGTCAACGCTTTTTTGTGCTAGTTTGAGATTAGAACGTACGAAACGTATGTCTTGACGACAGCAACGCATGTGTTTTTGTACCATGTATTTACGACCTTCCTGTTGGCCAATGGGGCATTTTAATTTTATGGTGTTTCTCAGTTTTTTTTTTGAGCGATTTTGGGTGAATTTTGAGTGCACTGCAACTGTAAAGGGCGATAAAATGAAAATGGTTCAACTTATCAAAACTATTGCATTCATGGCGTTTTATTTTTCTTGACCTTCTCTCTCACCTTGACTTTAAAATAGATAATTTTTTTTTAAATGGTGGAGACCAGGATTCAAACCCGGGTCTCTCACACCAGAGTCAGCTGCTTAATCCACTGAGCTAACCAGCCTGGCTTCCTGAGGACTGCGGAGGGATGTTAGCACATAAATAAACAACAGTGATTTGACATTAGTGCACAACCAGAGGAGCAGAAGCTGAAGTTTTAGGTCTAATTTTTACAACAAAAAAAAATTCTCAGTCTCCGCTCTTTTAAAATTGAATTTAAATAGAGTTTGAAAAGAAGGAAGGGGGAGCTAGCTCGCTAGCTAGCGAGCTAGCTCCACTTACCTTTTTGCTGCTTCCTGTTGATCTCAGTTGAAGGAAATTCCAAATGCTCGCTTGATTGAAATGCTCGGAAATTCGACCAAGTTTTGGTGGTTTTTAGGTTTGTTTTTGGTAAGTTATAAATAACAGAACATCATATCACCGTCAAATCAAGCAGATCAAAGTATATAGTCAATATAACCTAAAGGTCACTGTATAATATAATGATTCAGTTTGTAGTCATGTGTTGATCATAAGCAGAGAGCCGACAGGGAGGCTGGATGTAGAAACTATTGACTGTGGTGTAGGAGATGTGGGTTCAAATCCCAGTTAGTACCAGAGATTTGTATATATATTTTATATTATATTATATTATCTATCTATCTATCTACCTGTCTATCTATCTATAATATAAATTTTAAAATGAAGGAATGAAAGAAAACAGCTTTTGACGGCGCCCCCTCTGGTTCACCTTCAAGACTGCATGACAAGTTTTACACACACGACTGAGCGCCGCTGTTAACACTTGACCCCGTGTGTGCGTGTGTGTGTGTGTGTGTGTGTGTGTGTGTGTGTGTGTGTTGTCCTGAGAGGCTGATAGAGAGTTTTAAAGGGATTAGAAGCGGATTAGAGACCAACTGGGACGGATTAACACTGCAGCGGCTCTCATCGCTGCTCACATAGCAGGCAGGCACACAATGCCTCACACACACACACACACACACACACACACACACACACACACGGCAGGGCCTCTTCCTTCACCAAGACAGATATTTTGTCCAGAGCGTTTGCTGCCTTTATTTGTTTCATTGTGCGTTCATTGTGAGGTTTTGTGTGTGTGTGTGTCTGTGCGTGTGTGCATGTGTGTGTTCAGGTGGGATTTTTTTTTATTTTTTGTTCCCCGGTGAAGCCAAATGGAGAAGAGTGATCGGCCGGCATGCGGCGAGGTTCATCAAAGTCACGTCGCACGACGGCGCTCATTTTTCATTGGCTGAGGGCTCCCACACACCTGCAACCTGCAGCACCTGAGGAGGGGAGGTGGGGGTGGGGGGCAGGGGTTGCGGGGGTGGTGGGGGGGAACCGAGGTTGTTGCCAGAAATAAAGAGAGGAAGAGTCGCGGGGACTTAGGAGGGGGGCGGGGCCAGGCGGCGCCGTGTTTGGACAGTTTGAACGACAGCGTTCTCACTTTTACATTTCACACCCGGACGCTTCCTCGCACCGCTGGGGGGGGCTCCGGGGTTGGGGAGGGGTGTGTGTGTGTGTTTGTGTGTTTGTGTGTGTGGTTGCGGTGTCTTGTTTTGCTCAAGGGAGAAAGGAGGGGAGATACATTCTCCAGATGTTATTATTATACGTTTACCTTGTTGTTGGGCTCTAAGGACACACACACACACATACACACACACACACACACACACACGCATGTGCACGCACACACACACACACACACGCACTAACTGCACACAAACTTTTACAATCCACACCTGAGTAAAAACATTTCCGTCGCTGAAAAATTATCACCTCAAGTAAGTTGAACACTGATGAGTGTGTGTTTGTGTGTGTGTGTGTGTGTATGTGTGTGTACACGGCGGGCGGCTGTGTCACCTGCTGCAGGTTGAGGTCATCATAACTGTGTGATGTCCATCCCATCTGTCAACACACGTTTGATTGTACACACTCCTCGTCGTGGCCGCCGGCGACGACACACACACACACACCAGGCTGTGGCTATCATTCACACACACACACACACACACACACACACACTCCCACTGTTCGGGTTCAAGCACACACGCACACTCTCACTTACTCACTCACAACAGATGACTTACACAGGAAATGGAGCTAATCCATCACCTCGAAGCGCTCGCACACACACACACACACACACACACACGCGTACACACGTGCACACACATACACACACACACACACACACACACACACAGGAAGGCACGTTCTCCTTCACAGCTCACCTACCATCGTCGTGGCGTCCGTGCCTGCTGGACACTCGCCGCTGTGATGAATTCATAAATGCACACATATAAGCAGAAAGACACACAAACACACACACACACACACACACACACACACACACACACACACACAGACCAAAGATGCATGAAGGCCGTTTGGTTCCATTATTTTTACGTCTGCAGTTGTTCCACAGCGACACAAACTTGATCCTTCCCGTCGCTGAAGCTAGCAGGCTAGGCTAACGTCGCTAGCTGGGCTGCAGACTTTCACTTTGGATGAGATCAAAGACTTTGTCAAAGTCGAATGTAATGAACCCTTGAGTTCTGCACTACCGAACGGGTGCAGTCGGCTAACCCTGCAAACGCAACCCGTTTGATCCCGTTGTGACGTCACAAAGGGCAGATCTGACGAATGAAAGTCTCTTCCTCTTCAAAAGGGAAGTAGCCACACCTCCTAGCCGGGTGTTGGCTCCGCCCTCTGAGACAGCCTGGTAGTTGTCGGCCCAGAAGAGCCAACAAGACGTGGAAGGTTTTTTGGCAGAAGGCTGTGAACAGAGGGCTAACGAGGGGGATTTGACTTTAAGTATTTATTTCAATTAAGAAGGTAATATACGGTATATATATGTACATACATATACACACACATATACACATATACACATATGTGTGTAAATATATACATATACATATATATATATAGATAGATAGATAGACAGATGGCTGGATAGATATACATATGAATGAACTGCAGGACAACAACTTGGTCTATTAGTATTTATTGCGGCATCACTTGGAGCAGAATTCACCTTCGCCGTCAATATTCATTATTATTCCCACAATTTGTGGTGCGAGGAGCAACTTTGTCTTTTTCCTTCTTCTGTTGCATTAAATCTGGGAGCAGCCAGTCGAGCGGCCAGCGGCGTCCCTCAGAGAAGCGCTCGGCTCCTCCCCCCTCCGCACTCCTCCCGAAGGCCTACCGCGGCGCCATCTCTGGCAGCGCAGCAGTAAATCCAGCGGATGGTTCCTGTCGCTGCGTATCGATCGGCGCCGTCACCTTGAACCTCCGTATCGACGCACCGGCCGAACCGGAGTGGCAATTTACAGCCGCTCAATTATGACATTCATAGATGATGTCACAACAGGGGCATGGGACACACACACACACACACACACACACACGCAGCAGACAGAGTTCGTCGGGGGATTGAATCCATTTGTTTGATCTCTGTTGCACCAAAACACACTGCGAAACAGCATTTAATAGCACCCTGTGTGTGTGTGTGTGTGTGTGTGTGTGTGTGTGTGTGCGCGTGTGTGTCCTCTTGCTCTCCAGACAGATGGTTCACTGGACCGTGTCATTAGCAGAACACACTCAGCCATTATAAAGTCATATTAAATACCACTTATTAACAGTATGATAGCACCCGCACACACACACACACACACACACACACACACACACACACACACATCTGCTCAAGAAAATCAGAGGTCATGTGATCACTGCAGCCGCCTGACACTGAAATCTTTTTGTTTCTTTTTCTTCTTTATTCCCATTCAGGTCTTGTTGCCGAGGTCCCGCCCACTCGCCTCACAGCTGTCAATCACGTGGCATCCGCCCCCTGTTTTAAGTTGACGAACCAGCAACTTTTGATGTAACAAACTTCAAATGATGGTTAAATAAAAGAAATGACATTTTTCAAATTTTTTTTTTTTACATTTCATTTTATTCGCAATTTCGTTTGAAGCCCATTTGTTAACATGTACATGCATGTCCATCACTCTTGTATGTACTGCAGCCATCCACCAGGGGAAGTCAAGAGTTTATTTGAATTTTTTGGATTCCATTCCAGCTGAATTTTGTTACAGAAGTTACGATCAAAGAAACATTTACTGTTGCCAGACTTGACGTGCGAAGTGGGCGGAGTCAGAGTGTGTCCCGAGCCAATCAGCGCTGAGCTAACCCTGACTTCCTGTTCCTGTCGCAACAAACCCCATCACCTCCTTCTTTTCGCAGAAGATGCCGATTGATCTGATCTGATCAGATCTGATCTGATCTGATCAGATCTGATCTGATTGATCTGATCTGACTGATCTGATCTGATCTTAACTGACTCATTATCGTGATTTGACCTTCCAGAAACCTGAATGTGGACCCGACAGCGTTCACACTGGTTCGTCGTTCACCCAGAGGGTCCAGAAGGTCGCGGAGTGAAACCAGAGCAGCGACTCCGAGTCGGACACGAAGAAGCTCCGACCTCCTGAAATAATAATGACGATCTGGGCGGCTGGAGGCTGAAGGCTGGGCGGGTCCTGACCCTCCACGTGCTGCTCGCCGCTGCGACTGCCGCCGCCACTAGATTGCATTACAAATGGATTCGAGACCAAAGGCGGATCAGGTGTCACATGACTGAGTCAGTCAGTAGTGGGGGGCCGGGGGGGCATCGTTAGCACTGTGGTCACCATCCATTGATGAGCTCATGAAGGACTCGGACCAGCCCGACACACACACACACACACACACACACACACACACACACCTCCCCGGGGCCTCAGTGCTGCCACTGTTGAGGGTCACGGCCCTCTGTGGCCCCTCACAGATGGGCCGGCGTGTGTGACAAACACACACACTCACACATGGGACACACACACACACACACACGGGACACACACCCCGGGAGGTCAAGGTTCACCTGGAGAAGCTGCGGTCGGCTTCCATCCATCAGCTTTATGGTCGAGTCGAGTCAAAACAGAGCGAACAAGAGAAGACGAAGTGTGTGTGTGTGTGTGTGTGTGTGTGTGTGTCTGTGTGTGTGTGTCACCCTGTCTCCCTGCCCTCGTCCCGTCCCGTCACTCTCCTCCTCCAATCATGACAGTTTAATTTGCCAGCCAATTACACCTGATCGGTATTTAAATGAGCCAATCAGGTGGTGTGACAGGACGAGCTGCGGTCGCTCCACTTAGCGCCGCCAGCTGACTCTGGAACCGAGTCAGTGCTGAATCTGTGAGTCACTGAGTCGCTGAGCTGCACCGTGTGGCGTTTTATTAATATAGGAGGAGCAAAACATTTTGAAATAAAAGTGAATTTTTAACGTTAAAGATACAGAATTTTCCCTCCGAAAGAACGGAGGGACGAGCAAAGACAAAGATAGAGAGATAGACGGGGGGCGGAGCCTAATCCCCCCCCTTGGCCCGCATGTAAATAACATGTGAGCATCTCATCCTGCTCATTTCTGTAATGGGCGACTTGGGGCTCAGACACTGTTCATATAAGCCTCTAGAAGCCTTAGATACATATTTGCACAAGTGTGTCTCGTGTGTGTGTGTGTGTGTGTGTGTGTGTGTGTGTGTGTGTCGGCCACTCGTTGATTAAACGCTCCCCTTTAATCTCAGCCGCTTCCTGCTTCCCCCAAGAAGATCCCCTCCACTAGGAGTAACTACCTCCGTGTGTGTGTGTGTGTGTGTGTGTGTGTTGTTTTAATGCAGCATGGCGGTTAAGTAAAAATAACCTGCGTCTCACATCCGCAGATTAAATACATCTTTCCAGTCGTCTGGCCGCTTTAAGCCCGGGAACTCACTCACTTATCATCACAGCCGCGCTTAAAAAGTATTAAATCTGTCGGAGGGTCTTATTTATTTTTTTATTTATTCATATTTTTTCAGTAAATTGCACTTTTAAATGTGTTTCCTGACCTGCGAGGCCGTAGCAATAACGATGATCAGATCTTTTTGCTTGGGAACCTGTTAGCGGAATGAATCCCACGGTCAGAGAGTCAGGCTGCGAACAATTTTCGCTCCAGTCAAACTGCATTAACGATCAGCGTGTGTGTGTTTTTCATCAGTGCGCTTCTTTGTAATCACCACCAGGGGGTCCGGTGCGTTTGCTCGTCCTTTATGGCAGCGCAGAGACGTCTACATCAACTGGTATAACGAGACATAATTCATCTCTTTGTTAATTATTTCTCTCGTTAATATACTTTTATGTTTCTGCACTGATGTTGCAGCTGTTCTTCCGCGGTATTTTTTTTTTCCATCTTTCTTTCGTTCTTTATTTCTTTCTTCCCCCTCCTCCTCCTCGCCCATTAAAAGGGAAATCCAAGCGGGGACCAGCGGCGAGAGAGTGGGAGGAGAAACGGAAACGAGGAAGTTTTGCGCAGCTTTAATCGTCCGTTCGCCGATTCAATTCATCATCAAAACGTTTGAATCACATGACGTCTCTTTGGATCAGTCGGAGCAAAGCATGCTGGTCCTGTGTGGAAGGAGGTGGAGGGGGAGCCTGGCCGGCTGTGGCTGGCTGGCTGGCTGGCTGGCTGGCTGGCTGGCTCTCCGCTCGGCCAGCAGGGGAGCCGTCGAGCAGCTCGGGCCCCAATTATCCAGTAAATCTGCCGCTCGCTGCAAATGAGATTATTGCCACACGGCGGAGCGGCGGCTCCCATTGGGTTCCATTAACTTTGATTACTCCTCATTATTTACTTACAGCTCCGCCACCGCCGCCGCCGCTGTTATTGCTTTCGCACCCACACACACACACACACACACACACACACACAAACACACACACACACACACAAACACACACATATACACGTATAATTTCATACAAGTGCAACAATAAGACGGAGGAAGATTCTCTGAAGAAAGTGTAAGTAATAAAGGTGGAACAGCAGCTGGAACAAGGCTTCGGTGTGGAGAGGAGGAGGAGGAGGAGGAAGAGGAGGAGGATGAAGAGGAGGTGGAAGGGAGAGAGAGGAACAGGATTTGGTGGAAGAGGAGGTGAAGTAGGCAGAGGAGAAGGAGGAAGAGAAGGTGGAGAAGCAGGAGGTGGAAGAGGAGCTGGAGGAAGAGGAGGAGAATCAGGAAGAGGAGGTGGAGGAAGAGGAGGAGGAGAAGTGGAGAAGCAGGAGAAGAAGAAGAGGAGCAGGAGGAAGAAGAGGTGGAGAAGCAGGAGGTGGAAGAGGAGCTGGAGGAAGAGGAGGAGAAGCAGGATGAGGAGGTGGAGGAAGAGGAGGTGGAAGGGGAGAGAGAGGAACAAGATTTGGTGGAAGAGGAGGTGAAGTACGCAGAGGAGGAGGAGGAAGAGGAGCTGGAGAAGCAGGAGGTGGAAGAAGAGGAAGAAGAGGTGGAGAAGCAGGAGGTGGAAGAGGAGGAAGAGGAGCTGGAGGAAGAGGAGAAGCAAGAAGAGGAGGTGGAGGAAGTTAAGGAGGAGAGTTTCTGAAGAAACCAGCGAGAGTTGAAACAAGACCAGTGAAAAGGGGAGAGAAGAGGAGGCAAACTATTCATCGTTGTATTTTTCTGATGTTGTTGTGGTGTTTGGATGAGAAGAGGAGGAGGAGGAGGAGGAGGAGGAGGAGGAGGAGAGAGCTCAGGGAGCGAGGGATGATGGGAAACGATGGAAACTGAGCAGTGAGAGCTTCAGCTGCTTCCAGGCTGAGAGACACAAGAGGAGAATATTGACTGACTGACTGACTGACTGGCTGACTGACTGACTGACTGACTGGCTGACTGACTCACTGACTGACTGACTGGCTCTGACTGACTGACTGAATCCTGTTTGGATTCAGTTTGATGAATCAAGAATCAAAGACTCCAGTTCAGTCGATCCTTTGATCAATCAAGAAAATGATGGGATGTTTTTTTTCAGCTTCCTTTGAGACAAAAGAGATGCAAAAAAAATAATGAATAGTGATGTAATGACAGAGATGAAAGAGTGATATGTGCCTGTGTGTGTGTGTGTGTGTGTGTGTGTGTGTGTGTGTGTTTGGCCTCCCAACTTTCTGACAGGCTTGAAACGATGAAACCAGGCTGAGGGAAGATTTTTCAGCTCTGAGGTCTAATTCTGCAGACCCCCCCCCCCCACTAATTGCTAAAGTCCCTCCTCCCTCCCTCACCGACCCCCCCCCGTCACTGCTCCGCAGCGCTCCGAGGTAAAGAAAAAAAGAGAGAGAAAGAAAGAAAGAAAGAAAAAGTGGGGTTCTAATTTCATTCCGGCTGGTCGCAGGACGGCTCTTAGATGTTTAATTCTATCCCAATTTCATGTAATCAGGTGGGAGACTTCCCCGGGGGGTGGGGGGGCGGCGGGAGGGGGAGGGGCTTGCAGGCCGAGGGTCCGCCGCCCGCTGTTTGCAAATGTAATTGGCCCACCTTCATTCTGCTCTGCCTCTGTTATCTCCTCCTCCTCCTCCCCCTCCTCCTGCTCCTCCCCCTCCTCCTGCTCCCCATCTCCGGCCCCGCCCACCCCCGCCCCTCCCCTCCCCTCTGGGCCAGGCCGCCGCCACCGCCGCCGTTTGTTATTTGTGATTTCATATTTTCTTCTCATCTCTGCCTCCCTGCAGCCTCTGGACATTGACTACAAAATCCATTATCATTTGTATATTTTAATTATGCAAATGAGGCTCAGCTCAGCTGGCCCGTCGGAGGCTGCGGGGGGAGGAAGCGGCAACTCCATGGCGGGTGATTACAATTCATCCGCTCGTCTCGCTTTAATTGTAACAAGCTAATTACCTTGTTTCCATTTAGTTTGAACAATGGCAAATAGAAAAGGGAGCAGTGATAGCCTGGGCCGGGAGGAGGTGGGGGGAGGAGGAAGGAGGAGGTGGAAGGGAGCGAGGAGGTAGGGGATAGAGAAGAAGGTGGAGGAGACAGAGGAGGGAGGAGGTGGGAGGAGGACAGAGGTAGGGGAAGGAGGAGGAGAAGGGAGTAGGGGGATGGAGGTAGGAGGAGTTGAGAGGAGGTGGGGGAGAAGAAGGAAGGGGGAGACAGTGGAGGAGGAGGACAGAGGTAGGGGAGGAGGAGGAGGAGGAGGTGGGGGAATGGAGGTGGGAGGGGGAGGAGAAGCAGAAAATGGGAGAGGGAGAGAGGAGGTGAGAGAGGATAAGGAAGTGGGGGTAAAGGAGGAGTAGATGGGAGATGGGAGGAGGTGCAGGGAGAGAGAGGGAGAAGGTGGGAGGAGGTGGAGGAGGAGCTGGGTGGGTGGAGGGAGGGAGGGAGGAGGGAGGAGCAGCAGTGACGTCTCCTCAGACAGTTTGGTTATGGGGTCGTCAGCCGGCTCCTGATTGGCCGATCAGGTCGAATCCCATCAGCAGGAGGAACTGAACCTGTCGGGTGGGAAACACCGACCACTTCCTGTCCCAGGTCGACCAGCTCCTCCCACTTCCTGTCTAACAGCAGCTGCTGCGTCTTCCTCTTCTCCTCCTGCAGGTCGATGCTGCCAAACAGAACCAGGACAAAGTGGGCGGGTCCTCGCCTTCCATCTGTGTCAGTGGGCGTGGCCTCCGCATGCCATGGGAGAGCGGGTGAGTGACAGGTGTCATCGCCCCCCCTCCTCCTCCTCCTCCTCCTCCTCCTCCTGTGGGATCCAGGACGTGATTAAAGGCAGAGACACTTTCAAGCACCGTTCTCGTCTCTGATCACCTGGTGGCGCCGCAGAGTGGGCGGGGCCAGGCTGGCGGCGCCGCCAAAGAGCTACATGCGTGTGCTGCGTGTCACAGTGTTTCCATGCGTCACATGTAGATTTACATCAGGAAACACGCTGACCTTTGACCTCCCGCTCCCGAATATCCCCTTTTATTCTGCACAATGACACGCAGATACAGGGGGCCCTGCGCGCATGTGTGTGTGTGTCTGTGTGTGTGATAATGAGGTCGGACCCAGCTGAGGCCTCCTCCTCCTCCTCCTGGTCCTCCTCTTCCTCTCGGGCCCCCAGAAGCCCTGGACTCATTTCCAGTTGGAGGAACCTCGGGCACAAACTCAACAACTCGAGAGAGAGAGAGAGAGAGAGAGAGAGAGAGAGAGAGAGAGAGAGAGACAGGCTCGATCACCCCGTGTGTGGAGACTCTGCTCCTCCTTCATCCAATCAGAAGCCCTGGATGCTCAGTAGCAGCAGCAGCAGCAGAAACATCAGTAACAGGAGCAATAGCAGCAGAAACTGCAGCAGAAATGGCAGCAGTAGCAGCAACAGCAGCAACAGCAGCAATAGCAGCATTAGTAGCAGTAGCAGCAGCAGTAGTAGCATTAGTAGCAGTAGCAGCAGTAGCAGCAGCAATAGCAACAGCAGCAGCAGCAGCATTAGTAGCAACAGCAGCAGCAGTAGCAGCAGTAGCAGTAGCAGCAGCAGTACTAGCATTAGCAGCAGCAGTAGTAGCATTAGTAGCAGCAGTAGCAGCAGTAGCAGCAGCAATAGCAACAGCAGCAGCAGCAGCAGTACTAACATTAGCAGCAGCAGTAGCAGCAGCAGCAGCAGCATTAGCAGCAGCAGCATTAGTAGCAGCAGCAGCAGCAGCAGCAGTAGTAGCAGCAGCAGCAGCATTAGTAGCAGCAGCAGCAGTAGCAGCAGCAGCAGCAGCATTAGTAGCAGCAGCAGCAGTAGTAGCGGCAGCAACAGCAGCAGTGTTAACCACCGGAGGGGCTTACTGCTGAGATCCTCTCTGACCTGTGGTGAAGACACGTCCCAACATCTGCTCCCATCTCTTGGCTCTGCTGCTGCTCCGCCACCAGCTGTCGAGCAGCTGCAGCCAGATGTTTGCATTTGCATTGTGACGCCCACCACTGTGGTGGTTCAAGTGGAGCTTCAAGTCACGGATGCCATTTGAAGACCTGGATATAGCGGACTGCGGCAAATTTCCCCAGTGGCCATTCAAGGTACTGCAGCCAAAACAAAAGCATTTTCCCCTATTTGACCGCAATAGAAAAATAAATAAACAGCAGTTAAACGGCTGACAGGGCGACCTTTGACCTGAAACACGGATCATGATAAATCTTTCTATTGTAAATGTTTAACTCCCGGAGTTTTTAACGTTCATAAAACGTTGACAAAAGCCAGAAAATCCAGAGAAAAAGAGGAATCCTGTGTTGTTTGAAATGTTTCTATTACACACATTAGCAGCTCCAATCAAACTTCTGACCGCAGCTGCACTTTGGCTTCAAAAACGGTTCAAAGCGTCGCTCTCTGGGAGCTTTCAGAGGGATTTGGGCCGGCCGCACACGAACAGACGGACGGTGCGTTTAAAGACGCTCCAGCTCTTAAATATCCTCTTTTTTTGTGGCCTCTGGATTTCAAGTACAAGTCAGAGGTTTAGCAGCAGGTTTGGATTAAATCAGAGAGTGAGCGAGCGAGGGAGAGTGGGAGGGATTTAGACGGTGGCGCTCATTTAGAGATCAGACACTCGGAGGATCATCTCAAAACTGTCAGTCGGAAAAATAACCACTTTAAATCGCCTTACGGCCAGCGGCGTGGCGTGCCGAGGTTGAACCCGGCGGCGCCCCGGACTGGGTCGGCGAGCGGCGGCGCCCCAGTGGCAGGAGGCCGGGACGGCGCAGGACGCATCGAGTTGAAAGAAATAAAATAAAAACTGTACGCACAGAGAAATATAACGTGATGACTGAAAAAGGAGCTCAAAAAGTGAATCAGAAGCGGAAACCTTTGATCTCACACTGCAGAATCTGGGACCTTCAAACTGATGAAGAACCGATGGAAAATGATGAAGAACCGATGGAAAATGACGAAGAACTGATAAAGAATCGATGGAGAACCAATATAGGACCAATAAAGACCTGATGAAAAACTGATGGAGAGCTGATAAAGAACCATTGAAGAAGCGATGAGGAACTGATGGAGAACTGATGAAGAACCGATGAATTGATAGAGAACCGATGAAGAACTTTTGAAGAACTGATGGAGAAACATTGAAGAACCTTGAAGAACTGATGGAAAACCAAGGAAGCACCGATGAAGAAACGGTGAAGAACCGCTGAAGAACCGACAGAGAACAAATGAGGAACCGATGAGGAACTGATTTGTCCGGCAACTCGTCTGTCCTGATCTGCCCTCTCCACCCTAAAAAAAAACTCTCTCTCTCTCCCTCTCTCTTCACCATGTTCTCTTTTGGCGGCGTGGATTTAAAAAAATCACGGCTAAATATGTCAGTGTGTGTACGCCTGTGTGTGTGTGTGTGTGTTGGTTTTAAATCCCTGCAGCGACCTGCTACACTTACAGCTCTTGAGCCTCTAAGTAAGACTCAGCGGGTGTCACTTTGACAGATGGGCCTATTTGGGTTTTTCTTAAGTGCTCGGGGACGAGCGGCACGCCGTGGGCGGGTCCGTCTTCCTTCCTTGCCGCCGCCGCCGCCGCTCGCCATTTGCTTATAGTCGAAGAGTCCCCCCACCTCCCCCTCCCGCGGCACCCCTGCCTCCTCACCCCCACCTCCCCCGACTGGTGAAATTAAGGGCAACATGTTGACTCCTCCATCCTAAAACATTAAAAAACATATGTGCTCCATTAGCAGCCGAGTCCCAAGATGTTTCCTTTCTCCTCCTCTGATTGGCCCAGAGGTTTCATCATAAAAACACATTAGAGACAATGAAAGCCCCCCCCGCCTCTGGATGTTTGTGTGTGTGTGTGTGTGTGTGTGGGCACTGACACCTCCGAGAGGAGCCCCCGCCCGTCCGTCCAAACTGGGCCACAAATGACCTTTGAGGTTTGTGAAGGTCGCGGCCTGTTGCTGCTGCTGATGCTGCGACAGTGACCTCTGCTGTGACCTCCCAGCTGATAATCATCGTCATAATTTGGGGCTCGACTGTTAATCTGAAGTGTAATTAAGCAAACTTGCGACGTTAATGTGCTGCGAGAGACGCGCGTGCGCACGCACGCACACGCACGCGCTCGGACTTTGGCTGCAAAAATATTTTTCTGTCTGTGATTTTTAGTACAAACATCTGTCATTATGAGGTGGAAAATAGATTATATTAATGTCGGCTTAATCCGCCAAATATCTACACGGAAAAACATCTTGTTGCCGTGAGTGTTTGTGTTGCTAGAAAGTGTGTGTGTGTGCTGTGTGTGTGTGCATGTGTGTGCGTGCGGTGCCTCTCTGGGCCTGTTATGAACCTCAGATCAGTGTCGCCGCCGTTAATCCCCCCCCCCCGTTCACACACACACACTAGAAGGGTATTTAGCAGCACGATTACAACAATAAATCTGTTTTGATGCTCAGTTTTCTTTTTTTTTCTAAGGTGGACGGATTAAAAACATGCAAGCAAACAATGAAATAAAAAATAAACAGGCGCCGCTTCCTGTTTGTGCGTTTCGGTGGAACGAAAGACTGCGAGTTCACTTGTTTATTACACTATCTGGTGGTGGTCGGAGATGGAAAAATGAAAAATGGAATTATTAATAATCAAAGTGATGCTCCGGATTTTTAAGCCATCTTTATTTTTTTAATGTTTTTTTTCATTAAATTTGACGAAATATTTGGCCGAAATTCAGCGCGCTGTTATCTGCAAAAGCTGCTCTGAGTGTGTGTGTGTGTGTGTGTGTGTGTGTGTGTGTGTTTTAATCTGCTGCCTGCATGTGTGTATGAGTGAGTGTGTCCTATCAGAGTCCTGCATTTGTGATGGACCAACTGACACACACACACACACACACACACACACACACTTTGTCGCTGGCTAATGCCGGTTGTTATTTAAACACCGGGGGAAGATAGGCGGCTGAACAATAATTATTTTCTGGAACAATAATTATTACCATTTAATTCTGTTGTTTACCATTTTGCCCGGTGGCCCCTCTCTAAAGCGCCGCCCGCCTCTATCTATAATGGCCGAGCCCTTCAGCGGAACTGCGTTTAAGACAAATATCAAATAATTAAAAATCAAATAATTGAAAAATGAAAAGGGGGCCGCCTTTATTCATGGGTGTTTTGTGTGTGTGTGTGTGTGTGTTTGTGTGTGTGTGTGTGTGTGCGCCGCCGCCACCGCCCGCTGTCACGTTCGAGGTTTCGAGAGTGAAAATTCCTCCTCCACTGAAAGCACGCAGCTTTGATCAACTTTTTATTTCATTGTTTTCTTTTTCTTGCGGTAAGAACAGAAGCGTCGGCTTCACATTGTGGAATGTTGTGGATTTGACAGCCTGTTGTTGGCGCCGTTGCTTTTCGTCGTCATTCACTGGCTGATTGCAGTGAAGGGCTTTCAGTTCATCATCCTATTCATCATAATATTAATCACAGTATTATTCAGATTACTGCATCCAACACTGGCGATGTTGGCTGAGGTGACGGCCCAGCTGCAGTTCTCCCAGTTGGCCACTAGTGGAGAAAGACTTGAATAAGTCTCCCCTGTCTCCTCCACTCTCCCTCTCTCTCTCTCTCTCTCTCTCTCTCTCTCTCTCTCTCTCTCTCTCTCTCGGTGCAGCCTGGTGATTAAGCGGCAGATTAACCTCCAGCCCTCATCAATAATGGAGGCGGAGGAGGAGAGGATGAGGGCCGCTGGTTCCGCTTCCTGTCTGCTGCACTAATAGAGCCCTTAACGTTCGCATTAACGCAGCCCCTGTTTACCAGAGGGGGGTGGGGGGTGAGTAGGGGGGGAGGTGGGGAGGAAGAGGTGGGCGTGGCCCCTCGTGTCTAACCAGCGCAGATAGATTTCCATCTTTGAAATTCCTCACTAGCCCCGTCCCTCTGTGATGTCACAGAGGGCACCGGTACCCTCATCTCTCCCTTCCTCTCCCTCTCCCTCTGTCTCTCAGGTGCAGCGACCGCACACCCCTTTGGCTCCGCCTCCTTGTTCCAGCAGGAATTGGAAGGACTTTACGTTTTAGCAGCAGGAGGCTGCAAACACTGGGCTAATCCTGCCGCTGCTGCTGGGGTCCAGGGTGGAGCGACCTGTGGCCCCGCCTCCTCCTCCTGCTGCGACTCACATCCAATCAGATGTGAGGAAAGATCCACCGCCACCTGCCCCACCGGCCCCTCACTTTACAAAGCCGCGTTAATAAGAATGATGAAAAAACAAGACGAAATGATTGTTGAAAAGTAATCCCACACACACACACACACACACACACACACACACACACACACACAGACACACACACACTGCAGGCTCGGCAGAGATGCTATTTGTGGTAATTCATTCCACAGCCATTTGAAGGCGCCGTGCAGATGCTGTAAGTGCCAATTACCATCATTATCATCATCATCATCATCTTCATCATCATCTTCATCATCACCCTCATCATCAACACCATCATCATCACCATCACCATCTTCATCATCATCATCATTATCATCTTCATCATCCTCATCATCACCTTCATCATCCTCATCATCACCTTCATCATCAACACCATCATCATCATCATCATCATCACCCTCACCCTCATCATCATCATAACCATCATCTTCATCATCATCACCATCACATTACATAATCATCATTGCATCATCACCATCATCTTCATCATCATCATCATCACCACCACCACCACCATCTTCATCTACATCATCATCACCACCATCATCATCATCATCATCCTAACCATCATCATTGTATTTTTCTTCTGTCCTTTTCTTCTTCTTCATCTTCTTCTTCATCTTCTTCTTTCTTCTTCTTCATCTTCTTTTTCATCTTCTTCTTTTTTCATCTTCGTCTTCTTTTTTCCCCTCTTTATTTCCAATCCCTCAGTAAAACGATGATTGTCGCTGCTCTTCCTCCTCCCCGCTGAGGTGGAGAGTGAAGTGCCAATGATCCCAGTCAGCTGATCTTCCTCCCGCCGGGATCCCGATGACTCCCGACGACTGCGGCCTTCCCGCCGGGATAATCGAGCCTCCTCGCCTTCTCGTCAAATCACCTCGCTCGTTCCTGATTTGAGCCGTTTTGACTCGTTTCCAGGTCTTTCTTGGTTTTTCCAGCCTCAGCCCTCTGTTTGACAGCCTGCTGCTGAAAGTGGGCGGGGCCAATCTTTCCACTCAGGAAGGCCCCACCCCCTCTGATTCCTGGGGGGGCGGAGCTAACACTGTACAGGCGAGTGCACCTTTAATCACACAGTTGGAGGTCAGAGGTCAGCGGGCACAAAGGCTGATTGACTTCACCGTTTTTTATTTTGTTTATAATTTTTCATAATTGATTTCATTATTGAATAGCAAAGGCGCTGTTCACACACTTCATTGCTTAGAAAATGGTTAGCCTGTCAAAGTAAAATACAGATTAAAAGGGAAAAGATGCTGCCTTAGTAATAATAATAATAATAATAGTAATGATAATAATAAGAATAACAATATTTTTTCTTGGTTGTTTTTCGCTGCATATTTCCTCTATAAAATTCTCACGTTTGTCTCTTCCAGGTTTCTATACCTTATTGTTATGTTCAACATCATCATTATTGTTTTTTTTTTAACATTTCATATCAGTCTGTGTGCTGTTTTCTTTAATAACTTTCAACTCAATATCCCTAAAGGGAATTTTAAATTAATTTAGCTCATTTTGGTGATTTTTTTTTCTAATCTGCTTTTTTTTTTTTTTTTTTTTAAGAGGGAAAATTCATCTTTGCTGATTTATTTAATGACGTTTCATTTTGAAAAAGCGACAGCGATGATAAATCTCAAAAAGAATCAGTTCTGGCCTGAATTTTTTCGAGTCATTTGAGGGATTAAGACACAAAACACAATTTAATCTCTGACCCCCATCAGGTTGCCTCTTTTATGAAACGGTCAAATTGATTATTATGGATCAACCTGGGGGGGTCCATCACTTCATTCATCTGTGACTCGTGTGTTTCATTCTTGGGATAATCTTTATTCAATTTAATTTATTTTTTTATTATTATTTTTTAATATGATAATTCACCCTGACTAATGTTCCATCATCTCGGGTGAATTATGGGAATCTTCCGTCGCGCTAATTGGCGCTACACGCCGCCCCAGGCGCAGCGAGTGAACAGCACGTGATGAGAGAGGTCCACGCACGCGACCGTATATAATGAATAGCCCCGAATTCAAAGCGACACTGAAATTGTGTGCGTGTGTGGCGAAAAAAAATAAAATAAAAATAAAAAGTAACATTTCTACCATTGGAATGAATCGTCCCCTGAAACGGAAGTTGTGATTTTTAACAATGAATCCCCGGATGTGTCCGCCCCGCTGCAGCCTGATAATCACCCGCCTGGGGCGCGTTCCGTTTAGTGACACGTTTCATGTTAAACATCTCGAGCTCACTCAGCGGGAGCAGCAGCCCTCCGTTCATTCTCTCTCTCTCTCTCTCTCTCTCTCTCTCTCTCTCTCTCTCTCTCTCTCTCTCTCTCTCTCGATTGACCCCGTTCAGGTCCACATCCACAGCCCGCTGACATGTGTGTGTGTGTGTGTGTGTGTGTGTGTGTGTGTGTGTGTGTGTGTATATATATATATATATTCATTTCATATTTTAATTTAAATATATATCCAAATGAACTGACCAACATTTAATTGAGAGCGTCTCATATTAGCAATTAAATAAATAAATAGATCAATAAATGTCTCATAAATTCCTGTCAGTTTACCTACCATATATATATATTTGCAATTAACATTTTGGGGGCTAATATGAAGTCTCTCCGTGACGTCACCGGTGTGTGTCGTTGTATCGCTGCGGGCACTTGGCGGGAGCAGCTTCGCGCACACGTACACGCGCGTGAGGGTCTGGCAGCCCCCCCACCAAACAAAATGGTTTGCGGGAGGAAGCAGCTGCGGCTGCAGTGACGGAGTGACATGTCAAAGTCGTTACGGTGCGTGACGTCAGGGTGGCGGTTGCGTGAAATAAGGAGGATCCGACCGTCGGTGTGTTTGTGTGTTTTTAGACGTTTCAATGTGTTTCACTGCGGTTCGTCTGTTTGGCAGGAACCGTGAAAAATTCAAGTGAAAAAAAGACGTTTAAAGTCCCTAAAATAAGATAAAAGGGTATTTTTAATACATTGACGCTGATGGAAGGAGGTTCATGATCAGCTGTGACGTCACAACTGCTGGAAGAACCTGGTGGGATATCAGTGAATGGAAAAAAAAAAAAAAAAACACTCAAAAAAAAACTCCAGAGAACTGGAGCAATAAATTTGAAATTAAATGTTTAAAAAAATCAACCGAATCTATGAGTCTGAAATATGACTTAACACGACTCACAACTCCAAGAAAACTCTTGGAGTGTGTGTGTGTGTGTGTGTGTGTGTGTGTGTGTGTGTGTGTGTGTGTGTGTGTGTGTGTGTGTGTGTGTCTTGTCAGCCTCTGCAGCTTTTCGGATCCCTGAAATGAAACTACAAAAATTGTGTTTCTTGCTGAACAGAATCAAACGTTTCTCAGTCATTATTATTATTATTATTATTATTATTATTATTATTATTATTATTATTATTATTATTATTATTAGCCTCAGCTGCAGGGCCCCTCTGCCCCCCTCTTATTGTGAAGTCTATATCCGGGTCTCCGGCCTCGGGTCTGGTTGTCGGTGTTGTCGCCGCTGATCAGCTGAATGTCTGCCCGCCTGCAGGCTGCCTCCTCCGGCCACGGCGGCCCGGCGGGATGTCTCCCTCCAGAACCCGGTCTGACGAGAGCAGGAGAACCGACCATCATCATCATCATCCTCATCATCATCATCATCATCATCATCATCATCATATTCTTCTTCTTCTTCCTCTGATCCAGTCTCCAGGTCAGTACTGACCGCTTGCTCCCGTGTGTGTGTGTGTGTGTTTGTGTGATTATTGGTCCGTGAACCCCCCTCACCTCCCACGCCCACACCATGCGGAGAGACGGTGCACGGGCCGAGCTCGTGCGTCGCACACGCCAATCAAACGTCAGGCAGGTCGAGCTCGGCCAAAAGAGAGAGAGAGAGAGGGAGGGAGAGAGAGGGAGAGAGAGGGGGGTGAGAGAGAGGGAGAGAGAGAGAGAGAGAGAGAGAGAGAGAGAGAGAGAGAGAGAAAGAGGAGAGAGAGGGAGAGAGAGAGAGAGAGAGAGGAGAGAGAGGGAGAGAGAGGGAGAGAGAGAGGAGAGAGAGAGAGAGAGAGAGAGAGAGAGAGAGAGAGAGAGAGAGAGAGAGAGAGAGAGAGAGAGAGAGAGAGAGAGAGAGAGAGAGAGAGAGAGAGAGAGAGAGAGAGAGAGAGAGAGAGAGAGAGAGAGAGATTAGGGATTGGCGCGTGGCTGCTCCGGAGCGGCGCATAAAGCCGCGCGAGCTCCGCAGTTTACTCACAGCTCACGCGCAGTGCAACGGCGGAAGCCCACGTCCACGTGCGCGTCTCTCGGTTCGCGTTGAAGTTCCGTAAATAAACACCGCGTTCACTTCTGTTTTTTATTGATCGTAATTATTTTTATTTTACTTTATTTATTAAATTATTATTTTTAAATGCCTTTTTCAGAGTCGTGTCCAATGACTTGCTTCTGCTCGTGACCGGGATACTTTTTTTTTTTTTTTTTTTAGTTTTAGTTTTATTTTGTTTTGTGTTTGTTTTTGGAATTTTTGGATCCTTTGATTGAATCGTCGTCTTCCGGTTTGGGAGCGCGTGCTGCGGTCGGAGGTAAGAAGCCGCTCGGTCTTGACAAAGTTCCTGAGATGTTGCTGAAGGTGTGTGTGTGTGTGTGTGGGTGGGGGGCGATCCGCTGAAAGAGAGAAAAGAGACTCTGAAAAAGAACCGACTCGTAGAACCGTCATTGGAAATAAACCCTCAGTTGACAGAACTCAGATATGAAGAAGCTGGTCGTGTTGCGACATTTTTTCTACTTTCGTTTTCAAAACGTTTGATTAACGTGCTGGCCGCGATCATTGTGATCTTCCTGCCAAACCACGAGAAACTGGCTCATGTCGTTTTCCACGCGCCTCTCTGACAGTGAGATGAAAACATAAAGCACGTCGATAAGTTGAAAATGAAGACGTGACTCCCGCTTTTATTTCTCTGCAGTTCGCTGCAGCGTTTTTCATTTTACGACATAATAAATGAATGAAATGCTTTCCTTTCCCCTCAAGAGATGCGCAATTCTTGTGCATAAAACATCATAATAACCGGACGCATAAAATGGTTTAATTCTTATTGGCTGCTTCGCCCCGAAATAAGAATACATGAAATAATAATAATCCAGAATGCACACAAGCTTCGCGTTATGATATCAGTCGTAATTGAGTGCCATACTTTATTGATACTGCAGCATTTTTATTTTAAAGGAAAACATGTGCGTTTTGGTATTTTTGTAATTTTACCTAAGAGTAAATAAATGATCAATGATAAAATCAGGTACAAAAATAATTGGAATGCGTTCATGAAGTTAAATCTTTTTTTTTTTTTTTTTTTTTTTGCTCAATGTTAAATTAATTTTCTTTAGAAATCAAAAAACAGTGGAATTAATTTGTGTGGTTTATTTAAAAAATATATATGATCAATTAATATGACGAAATGTATAATTAATGTCGGATTGTCCATCTTTATTTTGAGCATATTTCCATTGTGAAGAAGTTGTGTTCACATCTTTGTGTGTCTGTCCGCTGACGGCAAGACACGCTGTGTTCATTTCAACCGCCAGTATGAAGTTCACCTGCTGTCTGAGAGAAGAATTAATTTTATTTTTATGATTTTTAAAAATTATTTATGATATTTTTCTCGAAAGGGCAATAATTCATGTAGAAAATTGAGATTATATTTATTTTTTTTTTATTATTTATTTATTTCTTTTTAGGTGTTGTTTTAAAATACAAAAGTAAAAATGAAAACATTCAGTGAACTTAAATTCAAACGAATAATAATAATAATAATAATAATAATAATAATAATAATTATAATAATGCCTTCATTTAAAGAATTGCAATGCAATATTGAGTATAAAGTTCAAACTTTGTGTGTTGATGAAGATTTTGTGTGTTCATCCAGATATGATGAAGATATTTTGTCTGAATGAAGATTTTGTGTGTTGGTGAAGATTTTGTGTTGCGGGATGATGAACATATTGCGTCCTCATGAAGATGGTGTTTGACTCCTCCACCTCCTCCACCTCCTCCTGCAGGCCTCCTCTCTGACCATGGACAAGCCCCTCCTCGCCAGCGGTGACCTGGTCCTGAGCGGACCACCGCCGCCGCCTCCGCCTCCACCACCACCAGCGGCCCCCTACCAGGCCGAGCCGCTGACCCCGCCCCGACCCGGCCCGCCTCACCACCACCTCCTCCTCCACCCCTCTCCCACCTCCTCCTCCTCGTCCTCGTCCTCCTCCTCTCCACTCGCCACCACCGCCACCCCCAGCACCACCTCCTCCTCCGCCACCTCCTCCTCCTCGCCACTCAAGCCCAACCAGGTGGGCCAGGTGCTGCTCTACGGCGCCCCCATTGTCTCGCTGGTCATCGAGGGCACGGACCGCCTCTGCCTGGCGCAGATCTCCAACACGCTGCTCAAGAGGTACAGCTACAATGAGATCCACAACCGGCGGGTGGCGCTGGGCATCACCTGCGTGCAGTGCACACCCGTGCAGCTGGAGATCCTGCGGCGGGCGGGCGCCATGCCCGTGTCGTCGCGCCGCTGCGGCATGATCACGCGGCGCGAGGCCGAGCGCCTCTGCAAGTCCTTCCTGGGCGAGAGCTCGCCGCCCAAGCTGCCCGACAACTTCGCCTTCGACGTGTCGCACGCCTGCGCCTGGGGCTGCCGCGGCAGCTTCGTGCCGGCGCGCTACAACAGCTCGCGGGCCAAGTGCATCAAGTGCGCCCTCTGCTGCCTCTACTTCTCGCCCAACAAGTTCATCTTCCACTCGCACCGCACGCCCGACGCCCGCTACACGCAGCCCGACGCCGCCAACTTCAACTCGTGGCGGCGCCACCTGCGGCTGAGCGACAAGCAGCCGGCCGAGGAGCTGCTCTACGCCTGGGAGGACGTCAAGGCCATGTTCAACGGCGGCAGCCGTAAGAGGGCGCTGCCCCCGGTGGGCGGGGCGGGCGCCGGCGCGCCCGGGCAAGGGGCGCTGCTGTCGGTGCCCCTCCCCCACCACCACCTGCCGCACCACCACCACCACCTGGCGGCGGCGGAGAAGCGCGCCCGCTACGAGCTGGACGAGCTGGACGAGCTGGAGGCGCCGGGGGGGCGGAGCCTGTCGCCGCACAAGCCCCTTCCCCACCACCACCTGCCCCCACTGCCCTCCCACCACCCGCTGCCCCTGCCACACCCCCACCCGGCAGCGACCCGCAGCTACCCGCTCGTCCCCGTGCCCAGCAAGGGCTTCGGCGGCATGCTGCACAAGTTCCCGCCGGCGTCGCTCTTCCCCTCGCCGTACGCCTTCCCCGCCTTCGGCCTCTGCCAGCAGCAGACGCAGCAGCAGCAGAAGAAGAACGACGACGCCGGCGGCGGCGGCAGCCCCAAGGGGGCGGGGCTGTCAGGCCTCCTGTGGCCGGGACGCAAGGACGCCTTCTACTCGCCCTTCTGCATGCTGTGGCCCCCCCGGGCGGCCGGCGGCCTCCCGCTGCCCACCTACCTGCAGCCACCAGCAGGGGCGCCGCGCTGGCGCCTCGCTGGCCGAGAGCCCGCCCTCCGCCAGGCCTTCCTGGACCTGTCGGAGCCCGGGCGGCGGCGGCGCAGGCAGCGGCGGCGCCGGGTCATTCGAGGGCGAGTGTTTGGCCCCGCCCACACCGGAGCTCCGCCCCTCACCTCCCAGGGCTGGCTGAAGCTGCTGGACGGCGGGCGGAGGCCGAGCTACGGCTCCGCCTTCCGGCCTGTGGTCAAGGACGCCGAGGGGGCGGGGCTGAGCTGCCGGCGAGGAGGCGGGCGGCGCCACCGCCTGTCGCCCGGCGGCAGCAGCATCTGCAGCTACGAGGGCGTGGAGGTGGAAGAGGAGGAGGAGGAGGAGGAGGAGGAGGCGGGGGAGGAAGTGGAGGAGGAGCCGCAGGAGGAGGAGGAGGAGGAGGAGGAGGGGGAGGTGGACGTGGAGTCCTCCAAGCAGGAGGAGGAAGAAGGGGAGGGGGAGGAGTCGAGGGGGAGGAGCTTCTATGCCGACTCCTCCTCCTCGCCCTCACACCCCCTCCCCCGCCAGGCCTCGCCCGGCCTGCCGCTCTCTAGCGCCACCCCAGACCACCGGGAGGAGGAACTGCAGCCCTTCAAAACTGTGAGTTATAGTAATATAGTACACACACACACACATATATGTAAATGTATACATATATATATATATATATATATATACATAGATATATATATATATATATATGCATATATATAGTAGTAACTCCTGCACACACACACACACACACACACACACACACACACACACACACACCCCGGCAGCGTCAGGGCCAATTATTATTTAAATGGGCGCCACTGCGATCTGCATACACAGATTGATTGGCCCCTCCCAATCACACACACACACACACACACGTACGTGCACTGATCCCGGCTAATGTGTGCCACCCTGGCCTGTTAGGGCGCCGCTAAATCTTTAACCCGCCCGCCCCGACCCCCACTGGGACCCCCATTCCACCCCCCCACCCCCAGCAGCCAATCGGAGCGGCCGCTGAATCAGAGTCGCAATCAGGCTTTTTTTTCTTCCGGGTTTTTGACGCCGTCGGTTTGGTTTCGCAGGTGCCCAAGAGCCGAGACGAAGGACTTCCTGCCTACGCAGCCAAAGACCCCAGCAGCATCTCAGGTGAGCCAGAGGGGGAAAAAAAAAAAATCATTGATTGATTGATTAAAAATTTCAGTTTTATTCTGTTTTTTCTCCTTGTTGTCATTGTCGCTGTTGGGGGAAAATGAATCAGGTTTGGGGTTAATTCTAAACGGTGACATGTGAGCTGAGAAAACATTAAACGTTGTACCAGACCGGGACCAGTTTTTTAAAATTTCTTTTAAATTGAATTCAAATTTTAAAATTTGACATCAATTCAGCTGGGAACTGTCTTTTTATTTTCTCAAGTTGGCATCCAGTGTTATTCGGGCCTAAATTCAGTGAACAGATGACCAGTCGACCAGCTGAGCTCCTCCATCCTCCTCCTCTTCCTCCTCCTCCTCTTCTCCTCTTCCTCTCCCTCCTCTCCCCTTCTTCTCCTCTTCCTGCATCAGCTGTTTTTCTTGGCTCCATTTCCGCTGCCTCCTCCTTGTTTCATGAAGCATCGGACTGAACTGCGTCTCAGCGATGTTTCATTTGAGCAGGAAGAACGATAACGACCAACTTCTTCCTGTCTGTCTGTCTGTCTGTCTGTCTGTCTGTCTGTCTGTCTTCCTGCAGATGAAAGCAAAGAGCAGAGCAGCTTCTTCGCGGCGGCCGAGAGCGAGACGCCGGCGCCCGACTACTGGAGGGAAGGCTCAGGTAAGAAGGCCCCGCACGGATCAATAAAGAAAGAGAGAAAGAGAGAGAAATAAAATGAAAAATAAAGGCGGCAGGTTTAGTTACAGTCGGTGTCGACGCCGTCAGTGTGGAAAGATGGTGTCACCTTATTTTCATCTACAAGGGTTCGAAATCAGCAATTCTGTTCACTGAAGCGGAAGAAGTGAAAATTTCAAGTGAAACTCTCTCTGTACAATAACTCATATATCATATATAGAATAATATAAATATGAAAACAGAACTCCTGGGAAAGACACGTTTTCATTTCTGAATTATTGTCAAAATGTGACTGTGGAATTTGAATTCAACGGCAACTCTCAACCTGCTGATGGTTTTAATTTCTGGAGATTTTTTTTTTTTTTTATCGCATCACAGCCGTTGTGAAAGAATAAATGAAAAAAAAAAATCTCTACACTTTCTTGAAGAGGTCAAAGTTGAACTTTGACCCCGAGGGTCGCCGGCTGCTGTGTCGACTCTGGGGCCTTTACACTTGATCATTGCAGCTTTGGAAAATTATACAGATGAAAAGTAAAGAAACAACAACTAATAATAATAATAACAATAATGATGATGATAATAATAATAATAATAATAATAATAATATTATTATAATAATAATAATAATAATAATAATAGTTTTAGCTTTTTTCATATTATTGTCTGACTGTTTATTCATTTCCCAGCAGGGATTTTAAAGTTTTGGTTTATTTTGACAGAATAAACAGTTAAAAAAAAAACACCATAAACTAAACTAATAGAGTTTTGAGTGTGTAGGTTTTGTAGTGTGATGGCATCTGTTGCCAGCGAGCTCAGATTGCAGCTGCTGCCGCCGCCGCCGCCGCCGCTGCTGAGCCGAATTAGAGCCGAATCGCGACTCTTCGGGGGGCCGTTACAGTTCAGCAAGAAAACATCAGATCGCTGCAATCTCATCCGTCCCAGACTCATATCGCCGACGACATAATTGCCTCTCCCTCTTTCGTTTTATTTTATTTTATTTATTTATTTATTTATTTATTTCCGTCTTCTCTTTCTGGTTCCAGGGCGCGCGAGCAAAAAAAAAAAAAGAAAAAAAAGGGGGGGAGACGGAGCCGAAAAAGATCGCAGCTTATTGCCTTTTTATATCTGTCAGCAAGACATTAAAAGTGCTTTATGACATCTGTGCCAACATTTAGACGTGCTCGCTGCGACGCGCGCGCGCGCACACACACGCCGTAATGATCCCTGCGCACAATGTATAATGTATTTGGAAAAATTACACGAAACAAATTAAATGAGACCACCTTTCCCCTGATTGCCGAACGTCTCCCTGGGCGGTGGGAAGCTCGACGTGATTAGAAGGCTGATTCCTCCGAGCCCCCCCCCCCACACCCCTCCACTGTCTTTACACTCTCCCTCTGTTTCTGCTGAGAGAGAGAGAGAGAGAGAGAGAGAGAGAGAGAGAGAGAGAGAGAGAGGGGAGAAAATAATCTAATTTTCCATTTATGTAATGCAAACCGCCTTGGCTTTGACTATTCACGGTTAATTGACTGTCAAACGAGGTTGTTATCCTCGGGCACTGTCTGCAAATTTGCTTGTCAAATGAGACAGAGAGGAGGAGGAGGAGGAGGAGGGATGGGGGCTCTAAATGAGGGGGAGAGAAAAGAAGGGGTGGGGGGAGGCAGTGAGGGGGTCCGTGGGGCGGGGGGGGGGGGGGCGTTTAAGGAGCCGGTATATGAGATGACTGGAGGAGGAGGAGGAGGAGGAGAAGAAGGAGGAGGAGGCGCCGCGTCGCGTCATTTAAGGCGCGGGACGCCTCATTGTCAGCAGCAGCAGCAGAAGGAAGCGATGATGGAGATGTTTGTTTCCTCACAGCAACAAGTCAGTTGTTGAAGAAAATAGGCATTTTATCAACACGCTTTCAGTTCAGCCTGTCGGTAAAATGAAGAGTTTTTTTTACATCAAGTTTGACAGTTTTTTTTTTTTCCCCACGTCGCTATATTTTATTTTTCAAAAGCCACAAAATGTTTGCTATCGTAGCTGTTGCCGTAGTTGTTGTGATCCGCGCTCCCAAAAATGAAACACGCGGCGCTTCAGCGTCGTTTTAATCGGAGAAAAATCAGCCGTCGAGAGAGGCTGCCAGCAAGTACTGCGGTCAGACACTGACACCTAGAGACTCGAGCGGAGATTGCAGCTCCTGCCCGCATCCCCGCCACGTTAGTTTGACCGCCTCGGAACTTCGTGTTCATGTTTTTTTTTCTTTTTCGTTTTTTGTTTTCTTGTTTTGCTCTTCTGAGTCCGATACGTTTAGAAGGTGGGGGAGGGGGCGTGGCCACTAACCAACCAACCAATCAACCAATCATCTACCTACTGGGCTTGAGAGACTGGTTGCCGCTGATGCAGCTTCGGGTGTAGGGTTGGAAACTGTTACCATGTAGGCTTTAGCAGTGGTTAATCTGCTGTGGGAACTAAATATATATATATATAAATATATATATATATATCTTTTTTAGATAAATAAATATATATAAAACATAACGATAATAACTGGGCTGCTCATTCGGTCTGTGTGCAGGTGAGCAGAGCCGAGGAGCCGCATCGTCCCCGGTGCCTCTGAAGAAGGACGTGGAGAACATGGAGAAAGGTGGAGACCAGTTTGTTGTTGATGATGATGATGATGATGATTTTTCTTTGGTGGTCTAACATGGCTCTTCTTCTTCTTCTTCTTCTTCTTCTTCTTCTTCTGCAGAGGAGCTGCAGAAGGTCCTGCTGGAGCAGATCGACTTCCGGAGGCGGCTGGAGCAGGAGTTCCATGTCCTGAAGGGCACCTCGCCCTTCCCCGTCTTCCGTGAGTCCTCACACACACGCACACACACACACACACACACACACACACACACCATCAGATGTTGTGTTACCGCCTCTTCCTCCGTCTCGTCATTATTGATTGATTGTGTGTTGTTTTTTCTCTCTTTCTCTCTGCGCTAATTTCCAGATAATTTCCAGGACCAGATGAAACGGGAGCTCGCCTACAGAGAGGAGATGGTTCAGCAGCTACAGATGGTAAGATGGATAATGGTGCAATCTTGGTGCAAAGTGCTCCATTGTGGGGAAAATAAATAATAATAATAATCGTGAAAAAAAAAATCTGCGGGGCCTCTCAGCGACAAAGCAAATATGATTTAAAAAAACAAAAAAAAACAAGAAAGTTTCCAGCGAGAGCATGATTCATCAGCTGCCAATAAGACAGAGGACGCGTCCGGAACTCAAACAGGAAATGAGTCACGTGGACTCGCTGCTTATTTGTCCGTCAGGAGAACCAATCATCTGCCGCGACTTTCACGGCTGAGCTGCTTCACCGCAGCCGCGTTTCCGTCCGCATCCATCAGCCGGCAAGACGGGCTGACACGCGAGCGCACATGCACACACACACACACACACACACACGAGCAGCAGATGGATCCGTCAGAAAGTGACGACACATTAATTTTGCAAAGACGTTCAGATTTTTTTTTGCAGTTTCAGATTGCTGTGCGCTTCTTCTTTTCTTATTTATCAGAATTGTTTTTTCATTTCTTTTTTGACTGAGGTTGTTTCCAAAAAACAGAGATGAAGTGTTTTATCGTCTAATCTGCATTCATTTTTCGTGAATGTTTGTTGAAGTTCAAAATCGTTTTCGTTTATTATCAGTTTTAATGGATTACATTTTGTCGGAGGAAAAAAAAACAAGCACGTCCTCAAAGCAGTTTGTTCGCCATCACTTCTTCTAAACATCAGCAATAAAACCAAAATAGTCCATTAATTCCAGTACCATTAATTGAAAAATGTTTTTTTTTTTTTAAAGAAAAAATGAAATCTAACATTTCTCTCTCATATTTTTTTTTTTCAGATTCCCTACGCAAACATCATCCGCAAGGAGAAGATCAGCTCCCACATCAACAAGTAACTGGAGGTGAGCAACAGACAATCTCAGCTACAATCAACTGACCTGTTTGGTTTTGGCTAAACATCAAAACTGGAAGGGTGCTCTGATATTTTTTTTTTTTTAATTTATCTTTTTCATCCCTCACAGGAACAGTTAAAAACTGGAAAGCCTGGAAGGACACAAACACAGAGAAATATGACTTCCATCAGTTTGTAAATACATTTCAGACACTTTACGGCTCCTCGCTGCGGCACCGTGTTGTGTTTCCTCCTCCAAACTGGGCCAAACTGGGCCGAACTGGGACAAACAGAGCAGTCTGGACTGGAGGAGCCCCAGTTCTCTCCTGTCTGTCAAAACTCCAGAAGAAAAAAAAAAGAAGACAAAGGAAGAGGAAGAGGAAGAAGAGGCCAACGAGGTTCCAGGAGGTGAAACCAGAAACTGCCAGCTGGTCACCTTCACAACAGTGCTTTTTTAACCACTAAAAATCAACAGTTAATTTCTGGATGGGTAGAAAAAAAACAAAGAACATCTGTATTGTTGCTCCTCCCCTCGATCACCAATGACGGCAGAGATTCTGGTCTACATGGTCCCATTCATCTCCCAGTGAAGTGGGCGGAGCTTGAAGGGCGAACACAGAGTGGACGGGAAGTGAAGGACGACAGATTTTAGGGGTTAAAAACTCAAAGTGAGCGGAAGATTTTTTTTTTTTTTTTATCAGCACAACATTCCACCTGTGTGACGACTGAACTGTGACCACTGCTCACTGCTGATTCCTCCCCTCTGAAAAAGACTGAAGCAGTTTCAGTGTTGTAGATAAATGATCACAGAGTGTGTAACAAAAAAAAATTTACCCACATTGTGTTTTCGTTTATTCATTTTGAAAAGGTTATTGGGGCCAGAAGGCTCTGACTGTGAAATATTATTTATTATATTATGATTGGTCTGTATGTGTGTGTGTATCTGTCAGCAAACGACAAAAAGAGACATCAACCAGTGTCCATCAGAGAGTGAATGAATGAAAGAATGACTGAATGAAAGACCTGAAAGTCCTTTATGAGAGAATTGTTATCATGATAAACTGTCAATGCAGATTTATGTATTTAAATGATATGTTCTCGTAGTTTCTCTACTATTTATGTGTAAATTAAAAGTCTATACAGTATCAGTGTGCAAACGGTTCCCTGTTGTTCAGACCCTCACTTTGACTGACACTGATTCAGAACTGTTGTTGTTGGTTGTTGTGCTGTGTGTGTAGGCTGAGTGACAAAAATAGAGCAAAGTGAGTGCGTATGATGGAGGGAAAACTGCAGGTCATCTGGTTGTGTTGAACTTTGATTTGGTTATTCATAAAAGTTAATTTTATTTTTAGCCACGAATTATCCCCCCCTTCCCCACGACTGACACGACGTTATTACTCTCCAAAACATATTATATTAAAATAATTAGATACATTACAACTGAAATACAAATTAACAAAATGAACGAAATTGATCGAAATAATTCAACAGACTGAATGTGCCGCACGACTTCCGCTGTCTGTTTACAGCTTCCGGTTCTCCCGGAAACGTCAATTGTAAAAACCGCAACAACGAGAAGAAAAAAAATCTAGTCGAGATTTTAAACACGTCACTAGATGAAAAACACATGAATCTGGCAAATACAGTGTCGTACTGGAGACAATTAAAAAATAAATCAGTTCAGATGTTTAGAACGACATCCGCCGACTGCTTCCGGTATCAGCCCCCCTCCCTCTGAAGCAGTTGCAGGGGCTGGTCTGGATTGGGAGCGTAGAAGAAGAAAAAGTTGCCAGCATGGCGTTCACCCTCTACTCCCTCATCCAGACTGCCATCCTCTGCACCAACGCCATCGCAGTGCTACACGAGGAGAGGTTTCTCAGCAAGAGTGAGTACAACAACACGCACTTACACAAACACAACAACAACCAAACAGCAGAAACACCAGAAAGCGGCTAGCTGCTAGCCGATGGGAGCAGCTGCTGTTGCTGCAGCTGGCGGCTGCAGCATCCTGCCGCCCCGCCGCATCAAGGCTGAATTTAATCTTAAAATCATCGTTGACATGAAGGATCTTTAAATACATGTCATAACCCCTGCGTCACGTGACGGACCAGCTTCGAGTGGTCTTCATAGCGGTGGTCGCTTCGGACACGCCCATTGCATTAAGGGTTTTTATTTTCATCTTTTCTTTTTCTTTTTTCTTTTTACTTATTTATGGTAAACTCAAATGTCATTTTTAGTTGGATTGCTTCCTCATCATGTGACCCCCTCTTTTTTAAAAACCAGACCAAATTCAACAAACAAGGCTGGATTCTTAACAAAAAAAAGTGAATAAATGATGTGTGCTGAAACACACGTCTCACCCCGAATCAGCCTGTTGTGACGTCACAGAGGGCGCCTCTCTCAGCTTAGTCACAAACGTCACCAGCCGCCCACTGTCAGCTCGGCCCTTTGAAGCTCCGACAAAGCATGGGTTTTAGCAGGAGGCCACAGACAGAGAGCTAAACCCGCTATTTCTGCGAGGTTTTGGATGATTAGCAACGTACGAGAAATTGAAAACGGGTTGAATTGTAAATTCGAAATGTTCAGAATGAAGAAATGTTGTGAGCCGGTTGTAAACCCACTAACTTCCTGCCGTCTGGTGTGTCCTGATCCACTTCCTGTGCAGTCGGCTGGGGCGCCGACCAGGGCGTGGGAGGCTTCGGGGACGACCCTGGGGTCAAAGCTCAGGTCCTTAACCTGATCCGCTCGGTGCGCACCGTCATGAGAGGTAGCGGCTCCGGAAGCTTCTTCGTATTATTATAGTTAAAATATTAAAGCAACTTCAGCTTCATCAGATTGTTTTCTTTCTCTCTCTCTCTCTCTCTCTCTCTCTCTCTCTCTCTGAACAGTTCCGTTGATCGTCGTCAACTCGGTCGTCATCGTCCTGCTGTTGGTGTTTGGGTGACGGCCCTGGCCAAGAACACGCATGCACTCACGCACACACACACACACACACACACACACACACACACACACAAAGGAATACTGTCACTCAGACTTCTGCCTTCATCTCATCGAAACAGAAGATTTGCATCCAAAGAGAAGATTTTTTTTTTTCTCTGCTCACGAAGAACTTGAGGACTTTTCCATGGTCTGTCTCTCATCAGGTTACAAGTGATAAAGCCACCCTGAGGAAAACGCAATATTTATATTTTAATTGTTTTGTGGTTCTGTCTTGACTGTGAGTTTGTCTTTTTGTTTGGGAACACTCCAGTTTTACCTACTTATCTATTTTTATTTTCACACTGGCGCTCCCAGGTGCTACTAATATCATTTGTTTGTTTTATTTTGAAATAAATGTTTAGTCATTTAAACAAAAAAAGAACCAATTGCGTGAGATGTTTGTTTGTTGCTCCTGCCTGAAACAGAACTGCCAATGAAATCGTTTAAAATTCAGTCAATATTCACTCCGAATGATATTCTCCCTTTATCACTGTATACTGTCCCTTTAACATAACCAGCATTCTGTTTGCAGGTAAATGATGTGTAGTGCTGACATCCTGCTGCAAACGCTGCTCCACTTCTCAGCAACGATAATATTAATAATCCCCATATGTTGTGAATTATCACCCATTTTTTCTCCTGCCAAGCCCCGTTAATATTTTTATTAACGCTGCTTTTTGGGTTTGGTTCCAGTGAAAGGGCATCTGCTGGAATTAGAGGTTTGATCGGGGAGATTTGCTGCATGAATCCACCCTGATGGGCCGCCAGCGGGAGTTCAGCCGAGCTGCCTTCACAGGTCACCGGTGGCCGTCCGTCATCAGGGCTTCTTTAAAGCTAAGCGTTGTCATGACATCATCAGAGACTTTGTACCTACAAATGTAAACTTAGTTCTTGTATTTCAAATCATTTTATATCTTCAAAATATAAATAAAAAAAGGAGCATAACAACTTTCCCGCTTCACTTGTAGATACAGTCATTTAATCTCAAAAGAGGGCTTTTTGTTTTTTGTTTCATAGTTATTTCACAGTCAAATAGTCCAGACTGGCACAATGAGATGATTATAGATAGACATAAAAAGGCAAATGAAACATATTAAAGTGTTGTTGACTGTGCGTAAAGAGGATTTGATCAGCATGTCGTCTGGCACCGCGCAGACAGACAGCAGGTTATTACGGCGTGGATAATTCCCACCATATTAAATCTATCAGCGCGCCCCTAAAACACCCGCTAATGCGATACATCTGTTGGTTGTTAGTGCAATGAGGCACATATGTTTTTTTTTTTGTTTTTTTTATCATTCTAATGAGTGATTAAGTGGTTAGCGATAACCCTCTTACGTGATTACAAATAAAATGACCCTGAAATAATGGGGATGGGTTTGTGGGGGGGGTGGGGGGAAAAGAGTGAGTGGTTTGAGGGGAAAAACGAGCAGAAGTGCATCGGAAAGGTGAAGGTGAAGAGTGTTGAAATTGGGACAAACTGCAGATGAGGCAGAGTCCTCGGTTTTCGGCAGCTTCCCTTTAGAGGGCGACCGAGAGACAACGCAGACACGGGATTAACGCGGCGAAGAAGAAAACTCGCCTGTAAGCGGAAGTAGGAGAGATGTAACTTCTGTTAACATCGTTTGCAGGTAAATGTCACCTACCTGTTTGAGTTATTATGGAGGGGGTATGATAATAGAGTTCTTTCACACGCACTCACAGGTCTGGAGGTGATTCTTAACGTTTCCGAGCTGAGGGGTCGGTCAGTGAACGCAACACGCCAGGGTTAGCTTGCGTTTGCAGCATGTTAGCCTCTCTGACTTACTGGGTGGAATATCAGAGTTTCAATCAACTTTCAGGTGCAGGGAATTAAACCTTTATCCATTTAATTTCCTAAAAATGAATAAGCAACAAAGCGGAAATGCTGCGACACGTTGACGAACAAAAATCTTGGAAGCTACAAAATTAAAAGGAAAAAAAACATTTCTAACAAAAATAAATTTGTATGTACACAAAATCACACGGAGATAATTCGGGATACCATTAATGATGTGACGTTCGTTGATATGCAGAAATGAGAGTAAACTCACTAAAGACAATAAATAGAGAAGTGAAATTATCATTAATATCTAGGCTGGGTAAAATATCCTCTACAACCACGTGATCACGCTGCGAGCCGTGTGCGTGTTCCCGCCCCTCTGCAGGAATAAGAAGCATTAATTGTACCCTCGCATCGATAAATACATTATAAACAATAAATCCAAATCATGTCTAAATAATGACGGATCGCTCTGTCAAAGTGCAACAGTTAATACCCAGAATCCTTCGAGGCTCACATTTAGTGCAGGGGAACGCTGAGTAATCCTCAGGGTTCATCCTGATGAAGCAGGTTTGACGAGGCCGTAATCTCTGATCAACTCTGATTATGGACATTTAATCTCTTTATTTAGGGAGAATGAGCTTTATTTTATTTTGTTTGACTTCCTTTTTTTTTTTTTTTTTTAAACAGAAAATTTGCAACCGCTGCACTGACGTTGCGATTCTCGCGGCTCCAAAATGAGCAGAAACTGTTTGACCTTTTTGCTTGTGTGGCTTTAGTTTAAGTTTTTTATTTCATTCATTCATTGAGTTAAAACAAAACAATTAGATGCTAACACAATCTCTCTCTCTGCAGGTCTTGACCATGGCGAGCCGTCGAGCCCTGAAGGCCGTCCTCATCGACCTGAGTGGAACTCTTCACATTGAGGACGTGGCCGTGCCCGGAGCGCAGGAAGCCCTCAACAGGTCAGAGCAGGCGTGGGCAAACTACGGCCCGGGGGCCATATGCTGACCATTAAGCTTTTCAATCCGGCCGGACAGACGGGTTCGGGTTCTGACTGACTTGGTTTTTTTTTGTTTTGTTTTGTTTGTTTTTGTGCGTGCAGGTTGCGTCAGGCGCCGCTCGCCATCAAGTTTGTGACCAACACGACGAAGGAGAGCAAGAGGAACCTGCTGGCCCGACTGCAGCGCCTCCGCTTTGACGTGCAGGTGAGATGTCAGAGAGGCACGTTTAAAAGAAAAAAAAAGAGTCAGTTTTCAGACATAATTTATCTTCATCATTCTTTTGCTTCTTCGTTTTAATTATTCCTTTACTTTCTATGCACTTTTTATGAACTGCTGTTTCATGACCTACTTTTCTTCTTGATCTCCATCTCCGCCATTGACCGCCCCCACTGACCTCACGACCTCGTTGACCCCTGACCCCAGGAGTCGGAGATCTTCACGTCCCTGAGTGCCGCCAGGAGCCTGGTGGAGCAGAAAGGACACCGACCGCTGCTGCTGCTGGAGGACAGCGCGCTGGAGGACTTCAAAGGTGTGCGTGTGTGTGTGTGTGTGTGTGTGTGTGTGTGTGTGTGTGTGTGTGTGTGTGTGTGTGTGCGGACGTGTGTGTATGGCCTGGCTCTAACCGCCTAATCGACGCCCCCTGCAGGTGTGGACACGTCAGAGCCCAACGCTGTGGTGGTGGGACTCGCTCCTGATCGCTTTAACTACCAGACTCTCAACCAGGCCTTCAGGTGAGCAGCTCCACAGAGTGAAGGAGGGAAAAAACTGACACATGGTCACAGATTTCTATTGATTCAAATTTTTATGTTTTATCAAACTGCAGCAGTTGATGGTTTTTGATGTGATGGATCCTGATCCTTATCTTGATCTTCTGTCCTCCTCCTCCTCCTCCTCTTCCTGGTCCTGATCTTCTGTCCTCCTCCTCCTCCTCCTCTCCTCTTGGTCCCGATCTTCTGTCCTCCTCCTCCTCCTCCTCCTCCTCCTCCTCCTCCTCCTCCTCCTCTTCCTGGTCCTGATCTTCTGTCCTCCTCCTCCTCCTCTCCTCTTGGTCCCGATCTTCTGTCCTCCTCCTCCTCCTCTCCTCTTGGTCCCGATCTTCTGTCCTCCTCCTCCTCCTCTTCCTGGTCCTGATCTTCTGTCCTCCTCCTCCACCTCCTCCTGGCAGGATGATCCTGGACGGCGCTCCGCTCATCGCCGTCCACAAGGCGCGCTACTACCGGCGTGGGGATGGTTTGGCTCTGGGCCCTGGTCCCTTCGTGGCCGGCCTGGAGTTTGCTGCAGAGTGTCGAGCGGTGGTGGTGGGGAAGCCCGAGGAGACCTTCTTCACTCAGGTCGGTCAGAAACTCTGAGGAGCAAATGGGGGGGGAAAAAAGAAAATTCTGGATTGATTCATAACCTTCTGGTGGGGAATAAAGCCTCAGCCTCGGGTTTTATTTTATGCAGTTTTTTTGATGTAACAACATGATTTCTGAGTGTGAAAACATGTTGAAGCGTTTTCATTTTTTCGAAGTTTAGCAGCAGTCGTTTTGTGTCATATAAATGGCTGCAAGAATCGAATCATGAGTCAACCAAAGAGCCACTGGTGTGTGTGTGTGTGTGTGTGTGTGTGTGTCTTCAGCCAGGTGCTGTTGTGTCTTGTGTCTGTGTTTAGAGTTGAATTCATGCTGACGGGTCTTTGTGTCTCTTTCCTCAGGCTCTGTGTGAGCTGGGATGCCGTCCTGAAGAGGCCGTCATGATCGGAGATGTGAGTCCCCTGGGAAAAACAATTTATGGCAATATTTTCCTATTGAGCTGTCAAAAATAAGACAAAAAAATGTTTAGAAATAAATAAAACACTTAAAAATGTAAGTAAATACATAAAAAATCGATAAAATAAAAGCTAAAAATAGACATAAATAAAATGAAACCTAAAAAAATAAAACCTTGAATAACCCCCCCTCCCCCCACCCTTAACAGGATGCCAGAGATGATGTGGGCGGAGCCCAGAATGCAGGAATGTTGGGGATTCTGGTCCAAACCGGTGAGTCCATAGACATCCAGGACGTTGGAAGCTGCTCTGCGGTTCTGAACGCCGCCGCCGTCGTGGCTCCACCCCTAACTCCTCCCTCCTGCCCCTCCCTCGCAGGTAAATACCGGCCGGGAGACGAGGGGAAGGTGGAGCCTCGCCCTCACCTGACCTGCAGCAGCTTCCCCGACGCCGTCGACCACATCCTGGCCACCCTGCTGTGAGAGCCGCCCCTGGCGTCGGGACAGCGCCCCCCACAGAGCTGCGCCGCACACTGCAGCTTCCCGGTAGGTTCTCACTCAGTCTCTAGCTGCGTGTAAAGGAAATTTTGTACCTCCATCCTCCTCACAGTGGGGTCTCGCGGGACGAGATTTTACATTTCATTTCAATACAGCTGCTAGCAGGCTAGCAAACTAACTAGCGCAGATGCTGAAAAAAAGCTTTTGGCTTCCAGGTGACTTCCACATCATTCGGCCCCCATAGAGCATGTAGACATAGTGTCACTTCCCATCATGCCTCTGTAACTCCCATGATGCTTCAGAACGAGCTGTGACATCATACTGGGAATGAAAAACTCTTTTCAAGGGGATTTTCTGGCATTTTTATATTTATTTTTTAGAAAGGTTGAATGTCCAGAACTTAAAAATCTACCATAGATAGATGTGCTTATGTGTTTCAGGTCAAAGGCCATCCTGTTTATTTTTGTATTGCACTGTAATGGTGAAAAATACTTTTTGGGCCACATTGGGTTTTTTAGCTGCAGTACTTTGAGCGGCCACTGGGGAAGAAAAAAAATCGCAGTCCTGTTCTTAAGATGCGTTCAGGGTGGCTTGTGCGTCGATGCTCCATCTTACTTGTTGCTCCAGCTGGTTCAGACCGACTGGTAGTCCCGCTGCCACGCCGTGTACTTGTCCATGAGGTGGCCGGCCGAGGGCCTGGTGTGGTCCAGGACCTCCAGCACGTCGGCCGTGGTCACCGTCTCCAGGCGGACCGCCGGGACGTCCAGGAAATCTCCTGACAGAAAAACACAAAGAAGATGAAAACCAGGAGGAACAAACAAACTAACAGCAACCGTGTGTGTGTGTGTGTGTGTGTGTGTGTGTGTGTGTGTGTGTGTGTGTGTGTCCACCCTGCTGGGGTGACTCCAGGAGGTCGAAGATCTTGCGGACCGGCCTCATGGCCGCCTCCCGACACACCAGCCGCACGTCGGAGCCGGAGTATCCGTCCGTCCTCTAGAAGAGAGTCATCTTCATCATCACCACCACCACCACCATTGCCATCATCATCATCACCCGAACGCACCGTAGCCAGGACCTCGTAGTCCAGCTCTGTCCGTAGCTCCACCCCCCCAGTGGGGGCAGAGCTGCTCAGGGGCGGCAGCCAATGGGAGATCATGGCCTGACGAGCGGCCGGGGTCGGGAGGTCGACCAGGATCCTCTTCTCCAGCCTCCTCAGCATGGCGTGGTCCAGGTCCCTGGCAGCAGTTGCAATGATAGTCATGATGATCATAATAACCAATCAAAGCGTGGTACTTCTGAGTAGGCGGGGCTGAAAACCTCACAATGTAGCTCCATCGTGTACGTGGTTTCAGATATTTTGCATCAGTGTAAGAAACCAAGTGCCGATTTGTTTGTTCCATAAAATGATTCAAAAGTTGTCAGTTTTTTTTTTGTTTGTTTGTTTGTTTTTTGCATGCGCGTGACGTCAGCTGACTGTTCAGGTCCACTAGGTGGCGCTAGCTGCCCGCTAACTATCAGCGTTCAACAGGTGGATGAGAAATTGTAAATAAAAACATGTCCAAAATACTGAGTGTTTTGTTGTCGTTGATGTGACTGGGATGTGTTGTTGTTGGCGTTGTGTGTGCATTTTGTGTGTTGAGTTGTACGGACCAGGGCAAGTTGGAGGCGGCCAACACAAACACCAGGTCGTCCGAGTGGGTCAGTCCGTCCATCTGGATCAGCAGCTCCGTCTTCAGCCGGCGGCTCGACTCGTGCTCCTGCCTGCCACATACATATATGTGTGTATATGTGTATGTGTATATAAACACATACAATAAATATATGTGTATATATATATATATATATATATATATATATATATATATATATATATATATATATATATATATATATATATATATATATATATATATATATATATATATATATATGTATATATATATATATATATATATATATATATATATATATATATATATATATATATATATATATATATATATATATATATATATATATATATATATATATATATATATATATATATATATATATATATATATATATATATATATATATATATATATATATATATATATATATATATATATATATATATATATATATATATATATATATATATATATATATATATATATATACGTATATATATATATATATATATATATATATATATATATATATATATATATATATATATATATATATATATATATATATATATATATATATATATATATATATATAGAGAGAGAGAGTGAGTCATTCATTATGTGTATAGGTAAATCACTCACTCACCCCAAGCTGTGTCCTCTCTGGCCAATCACAGACTCCAGCTCGTCCAGGAAGATGGTGGAGGGGGCGTGGTAGCGGGCTAGCTCAAACAGGACCTGCACACACACACACACACACACAATGAAATATCCTCGAACACCTTGAACTGCGTGTGTGTGTGATGGAGATGGAGAGAGAGAGAGACAGAGACAGACAGAGAGAGAGAGAGAGACAGACAGAGAGACAGACAGAGAGAGAGAGAGAGAGAGAGAGAGCACCCACCCGGACCAGCTTCTCCGACTCGCCCCTCCACTTGCTGACGATGGTGGAGGCGGAGATGTTGAAGAAGGTGGTGTTGCACTCAGTGGCCACGGCCTTGGCCAGCAGCGTCTTGCCCGTGCCTGTGTGTGTGTGTGTGTGTGTGTGAGAGAGAGAGGTGGAAGTCACTACTAGCAGTGGTGCATGCTGGGAAGGGCTCAACGAGGGCCGAAGGTCCCACCTGGAGGTCCGTAGAGCAGCAGGGCCTTCCAGGGGGACAGGATGCCAGTGAAGAGCTGGGGGTACTGACGCACGCACGCACGCACGCACACACACACACACACACACACACACACACACACACACACACACACACACACAGCTCAGGTCTTCATCAGCTCAACCAGAGAGACTAACGTGCTTTACATCCCCCCCCCTCCAAATGCCAACAAATCACTCTGGATCTGACCTTCTAACCTGCCGAATGAATAATAATGATGATGTCGCCGGGCGCCGGGGATTGTGGGAAGGCGTTATTGAATAAAAAGGCTGGGGAACGGCGTGATGATGGAGGACGGCGAAAATATGGCCGCGTAAATGTCAACGAGAGGATGCAGACGAGCTGATTGGCTCTCGGCATTTAGCCGGGTGTCCACGCCCTGCTGATGATGATGGAGGTGCGTGTGTGTGTGTGTGTGTGTGTGTGTGTGTGTGCGTGCGTGCGTGTGTTTATCTATCAACACCTCATTTCACTGCACACGCGTGCCGCTTCCTGTCCGTCCGATCAATCTGTAAGATCAAGCCTATAGATCAGGCTTGATGATGTCACCTGACTGGCCCCGCCCCCTTCAGGGTGTTTTTTTGGCACCTTGATGGGATAGACGACGGCCTCCTTGACCAGCCGCTTGGCGTCGTCCAGGCCGATGATGTCGTCCCAGCGCACGTTGGGGTTCTGGACGTAGATGTTCTGTTTGGGCGGGGGTGGGAGGGGGTGGGGGGGGCGGGGTTAGAATTAAAACCTTGCAAAAATATTACTGATGAAAACAACCTGGACCGGTGCTATCATCCAACCATGCTCGGTCTTTTACTGCCCCCTTGTGGACATCCTTGTTACTACATGAACATCTGATCCCAGGCAGTGGACTGTGGCAAGGTCGTGTGTGTGTGTGTGTGTGTGTGTGTGTGTGTGTGTGTGTGTGTGTGTGTGTGTGTGTGTGTGTGTGTGTGTGTTCACCGTGCTGATGATGGCAGCCAGCTCACTCATCTCACTGCCCAGGCCACAGAATCCACTCAGAGGCCTCAGCAGCCGCTCCTGCAAGAGCAGGAGGAGGAGAAGGAGGAGGAGGAGGGGGATGAGGAAAGAAGGAGGTGCAGTACTTATGACATCACAAAGGGTGGTGTGGGCCTATTATTATTATTATCATTTTATTTATTAATTTATTTATTTATTTATTACCAGGTGTTCCGAGTCGCTGCCTCCTCCTGTGACGACGTCGTGCGTCAAACGCCTGCCGTCGCCCGACGACGCGCTCTGCGACAGGAAGAGGAAGAAACAAACTGCGGTGGGAAATACCTTCTGACCCCTGACCCCTGACCCCTGAGGCCCGCAGCAGAGACTCATCACGGTACCTTCCTGCTGGCCGCCACCGGCGCCTCCCCGCCGGCCAGCGACCTGATGGGGGCGACTGTGAGTCCGAAGGTGGGCAACTCTGGAGCTCCTCCCAGCCCGGTGCTCTCCTGGGCGGGGGTCAGAGGTCAGCTGGAGGTCAGTGGTCAACATTAATATTTATTGAAAAAATGTTTTCCTCTAGATAGAACAGTGAACCTTTTTATGTGGACCATAAAGAAGCTTCGCTTCAACCTGGATGTGGAACATATTCAGGTCCTGATTGACAGTCGCTCAGTGTATTGCACAGGAAAGTGGCAGTGTTTTTACGTGATGTGTGTGTGTGTGTGTGCGTGTGTGAGGGCGTACGTGTGTGTGTGGGCCGCCTGTCGTCCTCTTGGTTCCTCTGTCAGGCGGCGGAGGGCTGGTCTGGCGGGGGGGGATCTTGGGGAGGTGCTTCACTGAGGGAACCCTGGGACAGGAAACACACACACACACACACACACACACACACACAGTTTTTTCTGTTTTTTCATTATTATAATAATAATAATAATAATAATAATATAGTATTTTTATCATACATGTACATGTAAAGACATATGACAGTTTTTGTCTACTACTACTATTACTACTACTACTACTACTACTACTATTACAACTATTACTACTACTACTACTATTACAACTATTACTACTACTACTACTACTACAACTACTGATAGACAGACTCACCTCCTGGCTCCAGCGCTCCTGCTGTGTCTCTCCTCATCTTGATGACCACAAACACAACACAACACAACAAAAACACTCTTCAGTCCCACCGGCTGGATCCAAACTGAGCCCAGAGGAGGCTGTGGGTGGGTGAGTCACTGGGTCAGTGGGTGGGTCAGTGGGTGGGTGCTGCACTCACCGGGGCCCTCTGCGGCCTTGCGGATGAACTTGGGGTACTTGCTGTGCTTGCAGTAGTGGTAGCTCTCGTACTCGCACAGCACCACCTCCAGGTCCACGTTGTCGCAGGCCTGGAACCTCCGCAGGGAGCCGCCCGTCTCCTGGTCCAGAGCCACGGCCGCCGCCACGTAGCCGCACCCCAGCAGGTGGTGCTGGATGAGCACCAGCAGGCTCCTCTTCCTCAGCTCGGTGCGCCGCTCGTCCTGCAGGGCGGCGACACCACAGGGGGTTGTGGGTCAGACTGACTGACTCACCTAGTAACTCACTGACTCACTCATTCACTGGCTTACTGACTCACTGACTCACTCACTGACTGACTGACTCACTCACCGCCTCGCGGACCTGGTGGTAGATCTTCAGGGACTGATAGGACAGTTCCATCATGGCACTGAATTCATTGAATTCATGGGGTGATTTTTTTCTTCTGAATTCATTTTAAGAAGCTACAACAACCAATCACGATGTTCCATTCAGAGCCCCACCTTTTTTTCTCTCCCCTTATTGCCAATATTAAGCATTGACGGGCAGGGCGACATGAAAGAACAGACATCAAAGTTGAGACTTCAAAGTGGACCAGCTGCCTCTGCTTAGTAAATCAGACTGCAAACGCATCTTTCAAATAGACGTGTGATGCTATCGATAAAATGTAAGTAACTGAACTGTGATGTGCCACTGTTGCTTCTGACATATGCAGCTAGATCCCTACTATAAATAATTACATGTGAGGTAGGATGCCTTGACCCATGTGCCATGCACTTGAACGCATCATTCGAGGCCTCAACGCGGTGCTGAAATGCTTTGAATTCTTTATTCAAGGGCCGTGCAGGTGTAGATGTTACGTGTCCACGCGTGTGAAATGTCGACGTAGTTCAACACTTCCATGAGTGTATGATATATACAGATGTTGTAGTGTTTACAATGCCCAATAGGGGGCGACAGAACACCGAGCGGTTGATTTCCGTATCTAGGCAACCATCGACGCCAACAACCCCTGAATACAAACATGGTTAATGATTATTATTTTTATTTTTTTTAAAGAAAATATATCCTCACCAGGCCAGCTCACCTGCTTGAGGTGTAGGTGCGTGTGTAGTTAAATATTGAGGCAGTGAGAAGCACCACCGACGCGTGGAAAAGTCTAGAAAGCGTCCAGAGCAGCTCAGATTAGCATCACAAAGCTAACAAAAGTTGTCGCCAACAAACAGACACTCGCCCTGCTGAGCCACTCACCGCTTCGCGGGCCTGGTGGTAGATCTTCATGGACTGGTATGAAAGTTCCATCCGGTCGCAGGTTGAAGAAAACCGCTGCAAACTGTTGCTGGCGGTGCTGGTGGTGGTGGGCGGGGTCTGTTAGCGTACGTCACTTTCGGGCCACCGTAGTTGCAGGCCGTGCCTATGTTGTTCTTATGTTGATGTATTTTATTGTACTTAAAGTCGACTTGATATTACAGCATGTTGTTATATACACTGTCAGTCACAAAGTTTGGACACACCCTATGAATTAAATGTATCTCCTTTCATTCTCATGACTATTGAGATGGCAGTTTCTGCATAATTCCATATATATTTCTCATATATGTGATGTCTTCAGTATCTATCTGCAGTGTAGAAAGAAATATTAAAAAAAAAAAAAATCATGAGAATGCGTGTGTCCAAACTTTTGACTTGTAAGCTTAGTTAACTCATCCTAAAGTTCTTTTTTGTGTGTGACGTTTTGCGAGTATTTGCAGTGCTGTGTCGCCTGAATTATCTCAAAAATTCCGTGCAAGTAGTTTTTCCATAAATACCACATTGTAGCCATATCGTTGCACTTGAATAAAGCTTTTTTTTGGCCTTAAAGAATGGACAGTTTTTCTCTCTAGTTAGAATAGAATAAACCTTCATTAGTCAACAAACAGCAGCAAAGATTAAGGATAAATATTATTCTTGCGTTAAACAAATTAACTTCATTGAGCAAACTGAGAAGTGCCCAAAAAAAATGTTCCATCATCAAGTTTACATTTGGACTAATTTTCAGTTTCCCTCTATTGTGTGTGCAATAGTAATAAGACAATAAATTGTTGTCATATACAGTATTCTAATATTGCCATTTAACCTTCTTCTGGTCTAAATCTGAATGTTCTCATTCATTCTCGTTGATTTTTTTTCTGTGTGTGTGTGTGTGTGTGTGAGAGAGAGAGGGACTGAGAGCCGCTGCTGCCTCCTCGGGGGAGGAGTCATTAGTCAGAGAGGTCGTCGTCTGTCCCATTAAGGCGTGACCCCACGCCGTGGTGGTGGGGGGTGACCTGGTATTTCAGCGCCGCCTTCGATTTTGGAATACATCTCCTTTAGACGGCTTAAAGAGGAGCGGCCCTGTTTGTCCCGCCTGACACATAATCCATATGTGAGATAATAATGCAACCGGCCGGGAGATTAGTGTGATGGACACGGTGGGGGGCGGGGGGCAGTATGCACACCTGCATCCTGATGACATTTACGCGCTAAGTGAGGACGGATGCAGCCGTCCGTCTGTCCGTCCTGCTGCCGCTCCCTCCGCCTCCCGTTTTATTGGACGCCCTTATCGGATCATCCTGTCCGTGTGTTTACTAAACAAGATGAATCGCTCCGGCAAAACCACACGGCACGTTTCCTCCGAGTAGGAAATGTGGACCAGGACCTCCAGAAAACCTCCTGGTAAAAATCAGCTGACACTCGGGAGTCGCCGCACATCCAGTCACAACATCAGAACTTTTATTGACGATGGGGCAGGTCACAGCACACAGACAAGGCAACACATCATGCTGACATCCGTTTGTCCGTCCGTCTGTCCGTCCATGCAACTCTCAGCTCCTCGGGTTTTTCACAGGCCTTCGGGAACCAACGTGGAAAAATAAAATCTCAACATTTCTTTTTAATCGGCACATTTCAGAGTTTTTCAATAGATGCAAATTCATCCCGTCACTTACAGTGATTTAACCTTTATTATGCATCGTTACAAAGGCTTTAATTAACCTCAACAGCTGCTTAAGATGCCAGAAAAAAAAAAAAGGCACTAAAATGTGCAGTCTGGCCGACTGTCAAGAGCTCTTTGCTTTTCTTTGGATCAGACGCTAATCACTTACAACTGCGGCTTTTGCCAGACTTGTTCAATTTTTTTTTTTTTGAAACCGACTCAAAGGCAAATTTTGGATCTTTGAACAATGCTTATCCCCTCCCCTCTCCACCAAAAAAAAAAAAAAAACTTAATTAAAGATCAGTCATTTCAGCGCTGAAGGGAAGTGATTAACAGGGGAGAAAATCTTTTGATGATCAACACTTGGACTCGACTGCTGTGAGCATCTTTTTAATGGCTGAACAAAGAGGAGAATCCATTTCGTGTGAGAGCCCATCTCGTCATTTGACCCCCGATTCACCCCGAGACTCGACTGTCCTTGAATTAAATCTGTCTTTTGCTTTTGGTGACGACGATGAAGGTGCTAAAAGCTTCACGGCTGACAGTGGAACTATTTGAAACCAGATCTTGGTGTCTGCAAAACTTCTTCTGCTTCTCCCGGCATGAACACAAAGTTGTGTGTGTGTGTGTGTCTGTGTGTAGAAAAAAAAATCTGTACATTCCAAAAACTTGACATTTAATATTCTGGTTTCTTCCAAACAGATCTGCTTCTGGCGCCACTTTGCTGGAGAAAAAGCATCGCCACGGAAAACACTAAATCAGTCACGATCGAGAGAAAGAGACGCAGAGTCTCCGGCGGGACGGTTGGTTCGAGCTCCGACTCTGCGCTCAGAGGAGGCCGGCCTCGGCCAGCAGGGTGCCCGCCTCCAGCAGCAGACCCTTGCAGTAGACGCGGAAGGTGTAGAAGACGGTGAGGAAGTCGTGCGTGCTGAAGAGCGAGTCGGCCAGGGCGAAGCCCAGCGTGGAGGGGATGAAGCCTCGGCCGTACTCCACCATCCAGGTGCCGGCGCTCCACTGCACCGAGGTGGCCTCGCCCACCCGGTGCACGATGGTGTCACCTGGGGAGAGGAGGAGGAGGAGGAGGAGGAGGAGTGAGGTTAGTGAGTTAATCCATGGGTGAAGCCTGTTCCAGTGCAGGACGAGCAGGAAGTCACCTGGGTAGAAGACTTCACTCTTGGTCGTCCCCTCCTTCCACTGCCTGAAGGTGCCGGAGATGATGGTGTCGGAGATCTCGGCCCAGTAACGACCTGGTGGTGGAGGAGGAGGTGGAGGAGGAAGAGGAGGAGGAGGGAAAGGATGGATTTAAAATACATCTGTAAGTCTTGGTTTTTGCAACTTTCTACACTGAAGACATCAAATATATGAGCAAGATATATGTAATCCTGCAGGAAAGAAAAAAAACAGTTCAATACTCTAAATATGCTTTTTATGAAAGGTGGCTATTTTGAAGAATTCAAATATAAAATGAGTTATTTTACACTTATTGTTTCCTATGTGTTTATACGTAGTGTGATGCCTTCAGTGGGAAACTGCAATGTCAATAGTCACGAGAAAAACAAAAGACAATAAATTCATAGGGTGTGTCCAAAAACGCGTGTGTATAATATTTTATTAATTGCATTAATTACAAATAATTCTACGTTCTAACGTTGCAGCCGCCGCTGGTCACCTGTAGGGGGCCTCCTCACCTGAGTGTCCTCCTGTGTCCACGGCGGTGCCGAACAGCAGCACGTACTCTGTGAGCGAGGCGTGCAGCAGACACATGGAGCCCATCCAGCCCCCGGCGTTCACAAACACCCACTGCAGGTCCTCGTCCGGCAGGATGCGTCCGGGGTACCTGGGCGACAGGTTGGTTGACAACTGACTGCAACCAACTGTGACATTCGCTCCACTTTGCATTGCTTTCTTACTCACTATTCAATCTGCATTACGATATTTATTGACATAAATTCAGCTACTTTAACTACTATTTCAAAAGGCACCAACAAATGCTGTTGTTGTCGGCCACTGCTTTAGTGCTGTTTCAGGGAATTTATTTGTGTGTTTGCACCACCTTTTGCACTTGATTGCCGAAACTTTATTTTTTTATGTGTTAATTATTTACTATTTTTCTTTATTTTAACACATTTGTCTTGTGACTGCTGTATGTCAGTTAAAGTCCAGCTGTAGATGACTTTTACATATTTTGTGTTGCTTACAATACTTTTAGACAATTTCATCATCATCATCATCATGCATTTCTGAGCTGAGGTTTTGAAGCAGCTGATGCCAAAGTTTTAAATTTTGACCCCACTGAGTTGGACAACCCCGACCTGGAATAAACTAGATTACACGACTGGATCTGGGTCACATGGGACAGCTGAAACGTATTAGGTGTGGCGGTAAAGGAACAGGAAAGGGGGAGGAGTCAAGGCTCCTCACAGAAACAAGAGAGACGCCCAACGAATGAATTAATGTATGAATGAATGAATGAAACTATCGGCCACTCACTAACAGCTAATAACTCACCTCTTTCGGAGCTCCACCACCACTTTAGAGAAGGCCTGCTCGTGATCCTGCCCTGAGGAGGCACACACACACATACGGAGATGGGCAACTTCCGGTCATAACACTCACACAGTCCAATCAGCTTCGGCCCAGACAGTCACTCCCTCACTCCCTCACTCACCTGCGTACTGCTTGGCCAGCCTGGCGATGTCTCCCTGGTCGAACACGTACCGCTTGTGCTGCAGCCAGTGCCGCAGCAGCAGCACCAGCAGGACGGTGGCCACGAGCAGCGCCAGCAGCTTCGCGGCGATCCGAAACACCGACATGATGACAACGACGAGGGCCGCGGAGGGGGAGAGCGGGAACCGGCGCGGCGCGAGCACAGCCTACGGCGCGTGGATCAGTTCGAGAGCACACGCGAGGCTCTCAGGCGAGGGGGGCAAGAGGAGGCTCGCGACATGCCATCGGCCGAGGGGGCGTGGCGCGGCTACTTCCGGGTCGGCTCAGGGGCGGCTCAGCCAATCGGCGAGCGACTCCAACGTTGTCGGCCCAATGGGCTGAAATCACTTCAAGAGGCTTGAAGGGTTGCCAGGCATGTGCCAAAAACCCTCGTTTTGGTTTTAAGAGTTCTTGCTGAAGTCAACGCAAAAAACAACAACAATACAAAACAACAAACAACAAGTGTGCACACATTTTGACAGGGTTCTAAACCGGAACTTTGATCTGGTTAATAATACATTTAAAAATAAAACAACAACAATAAACCAATTAAGTCAAAAATAATATACTTCAATGAACGTCCTGTCCAAACGCTGCAAAATACCAGCAGAGCATTCTGGGATTTGTAGTGTTCGCGATTACATGTGCTGTACAATAGCGGCCGCCCAGCAGCTCGAGTCGTGATTTTGCATCGCTTCGGGGGCCAAGTATAATGACACTGCGGGCCATATGTGGCCCGCGGGCCAGAGCTTGACACCTACGTTTGATTAGTTTGCCGTGTCACGTGGCTTGCGTCCCACCGAAGCATGTTTGAATCGCGTGACCATAACAGGAAGTGGTGCAGCTAGCAGCTGTTAGCTGAAGTTGTGCAGAACTTTTGCCAGTTTTGTTTGAAAACAGGGGCGGCGGGCAGCATGAGCAGCGACACACCAGCCGGGTTTGACCCGAAAGGTACGAAGGCTTCCTTCATGTCCGAACCGTGGTGGTGTTTTATAAACGGACCTGTTCGGTGAAAATTATAATGAATGACTTCAAATAACGACAGAAACAACACGCGTGTGGGGTTTATTGTTTTCATTGCATTTATTGTTTACTACTCTATTTACTTTTTGTTGTTGGTCAATTCACTTTCTATGAACTGTTTGCTGATGACTGCAAATGGCTGATGATGAGCTGTGAAACTGAATTTCCTTTGGGATATATAAAGTATCTATCTGTCTATCTATCTGTCTATCTATCTAAACTTGTATTTTAACTTGTAACTTTGTATTTTTGTATATTTGCAAAACTTATATTTAACTGCTACTTACCACTTTTTAAAAAAAAAAATCTGGTTTTTTTTTGTTTTGTTTTTTTACACTTTCTTTATTCCTCTTTACGTACAATCACATCAGGCCACACCAGCATTTCACTGCCATGTGACGTGATGTGACAAATAAAATCCTATCTATCTAGAACACCAGCACCTGCGCTACAACCCCCTGAGGGACTCCTGGGTGCTGGTGTCGGCCCACCGCATGAAGAGACCCTGGGCGGGTCAGGTGGAGAAGCCGCCCCAGGAGCACGTGCCCCGGTACGACGCCGACAACCCTCTGTGTCCCGGCAACACGCGCGCCAGCGGCCAGGTAGGCTCAGGTGTGAACCGTGCGTGTTTGTGTGTGTGATTCGTCCTTCATCGCCTCTCCTCCTGCTTCCTCCCAGGTGAACTCGGACTATGACAGCACCTTCGTGTTTGACAACGACTTCCCAGCCCTCCAGCCTGATGCTCCAGATCCGGGTCAGTATTTCCCAGAGTTGCACCTTCCAGAATGGGCTCAAGACAACTGTCAACAACATTCATGCAAACTGTTTGGTTTGGTGTTTGTCGCCGTTCCTCGGCCGCTCCAGCTGGTTCCCCTATTTGCTCTTTTTGGCCTTTTTATTTTTTTTTCATTTATTATCCTTTGTGATTATGCCTTCAGGTTCTGATCAGCATCCACTGTTCCAGTCCAAGGCTGCTCGGGGAGTCTGGTAAGAACAACAACTGTGCACCTCTAATTGTTTGCTGGTTTAGATTGATGTGTTTCCTGTGTGTTCCTATTGAAAAAGGGGTTGATTTCAATCAATCAAACTCGATTGTGCCTTCACCAGCATCCCGAAAGAGTGCAATATCGGAAATAGAACCAGTGAAATGCAAAGATAATTAAAGTCTATTGACAAGGTTGGAATTTTAACCAGGGCTGCATCTTAATCAGGGCTCTTTCTTTTCATTAATCTTATGCGTAATTGGGTCCAAACTGAAGAAGACGATCAGTCAAGCTGAGGAAAACTGATTCATCAGCATAATGAGCTATTAGGAGGTGGAGGCTAATTGCTGCTAATCAGAACGCGGCACACCACCTGTTTCTGCAGGACGCCTTGAACTGTGCACAATAACAACGACAACAGCAATAAAACAAAAACCACACACAAATCAACAGGAGCTGGCTGCGTTTGTGCCTGCGCTTCCTCTGTGGTACCAGCAGGGGGAGATGTTTCCACACGCTAAAAGGAGGAGAAGGCGCATGAACAGTGTCTGTAAACCCTACAAATCAACGGTCGTCAAAAATAAATAAATAATGCACCCGAGTATTCTGGAAGTCACGTGTCATAGCTGCAGCCCTTCCATCAAAAGTAAAATCAACAACAAAAATACTGTTTTTGTTTTGTTTTTTAAACATTTTTCCCAAATCCTGGGATTTAGACGATTCCGCAGAGGCTCAAAACGTGTGTGTGTGTGTGTGTGTGTGTGTGTGTGTGTACAGTACTTGTTGTGTGTCCTGCTGTGGATCCTTTGCGAGCGGCACCACTTATTGGCCCGCAGCAACACCCAGAGAGCCAATTAGCGGGGAAAGTGGAGGAGAAACGGGATTTGGGGCTGGATTTGGATCGTTGTGAGACGGAAGAGCGCGAGAGTCTCCTAACGATTAAAGCCTCGGCCTCAGTCGTTCATCGTCCGACAACAACGAAATAACCCACAACAAGCTCGTGGCAAAAAGGAACTGACTGACTTGACGGACTCATTTAAAATAGGGTTAAAAAATAGGGTTAAAAAATAGAGCTAATGTACGGTGGTGTCTTTGTTTTGTTTTTTCTGCTCTGTTAAAAATATGCCGTGAGCTGCCAAAATTCATCAGAAAAATTATAAAATATTCATACATTTGCCTCCACAGAACAGAGACGGAAACACCGCTACGCTGTCATGACTGAACACAACTTCACTCGATCCCACACACACACACACACACACACACACACACACACTTACAGACTCACTGCCAGCTCGTAAAACACTCATTAACAATTCATTAAAAATAGCTGTTTGCTCTCGTCCACAGCGAGTCCGGATATTATTATTATTGATGATTCTGCTGCTGCCGCTCCAGGGCCGAGTCTCTCTGTCCGTCTCCAAACTTCACCATCAATAATGTGTTCGAATATCAATAATCTTCTTCGAATACAGAGAAGCCGGCGTGTTTCTCCTGAAAATATTTGTTGAAACATTAAAAAAGGCAACGCCAAAAATAAATAAATAAGAAACGCTGAAAGAGTTCAACAGCGAGGCTGAATTTCTTGCTCTGTGGTTTTTAAGTGACGGCAGAATTGACAGAACTCATCCGTCGCCCCCTGGTGGTGGCTTGCTGCAAGCCTGCCCCCCATTTAAGTTTAAATGCAGATTTCTGGCAGTCTTTGATTTATTCACTGAAGACAAAGTTGACGTGGCGCCCCCTGCTGTCTCCCAGTAAGGTCATGTGTTTCCACCCCTGGTCCGACGTCACGCTGCCGCTGATGAAGAAGCACGAGGTCGTCAAGGTGATTGACAAGTGGGCGGAGCTTGTCCAAGAGCTCGGCGCCGTGTATCCCTGGGTCCAGGTAGGGCATGCATGCACACACTCGAGCACACACACACACACACGCACACACCTGCTCCCATCACTCTGTTTCCAAGCCATCGCTGCAGTTTTTCATTTTAATGTTCTTCTATTGGCCGGGATAAAAGTTTAATGATGCCTCTGGGCCACTGAGCAAACACAAACAGCCGCAGCAGCAGCAGCAGCCGACGAGGATATGAATAAGTTTGCAGGTAGTTCTTTGCACACCGAGACCATTAAAGCAAATAAAGATGTCGAGTGTTTTGTCTGATGGATGAAGCCGTACGAGGTTAATGTGCTTATTTATCTCTCGGTGTAATGAAGAAAGGAAGGAAGGAAGGAAGGATGGAAAACCTCTCTTGGTCCACCTTCCCTCCCAGTGGAAGTAGTTTGATGGATCAGCTCGTTTCTGCCTCACTCTGTCTGGGCTCTGACCTTTAACCTCGCTGCTGCTTTGTTTTATTTGCATGTATCGACCTTTTAGAAGGTTTTGACTGGTCCCGTTAAAAAAAAAGAAAACACACACACACACACACACACAGCTTCTCTTTACCTTGTTGCTGAAATGAAAACGGAAACATTCAGAGTGTTTTGTTTTTTTTACTCCCTGCTTTCAGATCTTTGAGAATAAAGGCGCCATGATGGGATGTTCCAACCCGCATCCTCACTGCCAGGTAGGAAAAACACAGGCCACAGTTCGAGTATCTAAAATGCCCCAGTATCCCAGTTAGCCCCTCCCAGTATCTGAGGTAGCCCCTCCCAGTATCCCAGTGACCCCTTCCAGTGAGTCAACCTTAAGAAAAAGGAAAAAAAACAAAAACAATCTGGTGGTTCTTCCTGCCAATGGAACAAATTCAGCAGAATCTGTTTTGCAGTCTCCAGACGGCCTGCAGGGGGCAGTACGTGACCTCAGAGACTCAAAGTCCAGACAGAAAGTCGAAAGTCGATGCTTCTGAACTGACAAGTTTCACGACTTCTTCTTCTTCTTCTTCTTCTTCTTCTTCTTCTTCTTCTTCTTCTTTCTTCTTCTTCTTCTTCTTCATCACCTTCTTCTTCTTCTTCTTCTTCTTCTTCTTCTTCTTCTTCTTCTTCTTCTTCTTCTTCTTCATTCTTCTTCTTCTTCTTCTTCTTCTTCTTCTTCTTCTTCACCTTACCAGAACTTTTTGAAAAACTCCAGCTGCACGACTGGCTGACTTTGAGCAGAAACCTTCTAATTGGAAGCGGTTTTAAAACCTTCTGATTATATAATCAGGTGCTGCGAAAAAGCTGCAGTCTGTTTGAAAATGTTTTTAATATATTTATAAAACAAAAAAAAAAAATCAGACCGTCGCGTCTTTGATGGAGCGGTTTGAAAAGTTTAAGTTTCCTCCGTCTTCCTGCTGTGCAACATCTTCGTCTGGCAAAACATCAAAGAACATCCACCCTAAAAACACACACACACACACACACACACGCACACTGTAGTAAGATGTGCGTGTGTGTGTGTGTGTGTTTGTGGAGACGGACGACGAGTCCCCTGCAGGCCACGACGTAAGCAGAGCCGAGATGGTTAACAGAAAAAAAACTTTGAAGAATAACGAAGAGAAAATGTAAATGACGCTCCGGAGGGCAGAGCTGCTTCTGATAAGTCTTCAGTCTCAGGGGAGCGAGGAAGAGGAGCGAGGAAGAGGGGCGGGCGCCGGCAGAATAGCAATACGGCCTTTAATGTAGGTTGCACCAGAAAAAACTTTTTTATCAATATAAATACATTTTATGTATATATATATATATATATATATATATAGATATATACACACACACACAAGTGTGTGTGTGTCTATATGGACTCTAATCTAGTGTATTTGGATTCACTTCGACGACTAAACCAGCCTGCAGTAACTATTTGTATTGATGTCACGCTGCCGCCGCTGTGTGTGTGTGTGTGTGTGTGTGTGTGTGTGTGTGTGTGTGTGTGTGTGTGTGTGTGTGTGTGTGTGTGTGTGTGAGATACAGAGAGAGTGTGGAGAATCTCATCCCGCCGCTCCTCGACCCCGGATGTGGCTCGTGGCTCCCGCAGGCAAGGCCGGCTGGAGCCTGGTGGAGCTCCTCAGAAATGAAAACATAATAATAATAATAATAATAATAATAATAATATTGATAGAAATGAAGACGCTCCCTCCGGTCATCACAAGGATGACAAGTCGATTCAGAGAGAAAAGCAAATGATGATGATTTTGATGATGATGATGATGATGGTGGTCGTGGAGATGATGGTGGTGATGATTATGAGGATGATGATGGTGATGATGATGGTGGTCGTGGAGATGATGATGATGATGGTGGTCGTGGAGATGGTGGTGGTGATGATGATGGTGGTCGTGATGATGGTGATGATGATGGTGATGATGGTGATGATGATGATGGTGGTGGTGATGATGATGAGGATGATGATGATGATGATGATGGTGGTCATGGTGATGATGATGATGGTGGTCGTGGAGATGATGGTGGTGATGATGATGATGATGATGGTGGTCGTGGAGATGATGGTGATGATGATGATGGTGGATGATGATGATGGTGGTCGTGGAGATGATGGTGATGATGATGATGATGATGATGATGGTGATGATGATGGTGGTGATGGTGATGATGATGATGATGGTGGTCGTGGAGATGGTGGTGGTGATGATGATGAGGATGATGATGGTGATGATGATGGTGGTCATGGAGATGATGATGATGATGGTGGTCGTGGAGATGATCGTGATGATGATGATGATGATGGTGGTCATGGTGATGATGATGATGGTGGTCGTGGAGATGATCGTGATGATGATCATCATCACGGCCCCCCTCCCCCACTCCAGCAGCTCCAGGCTGCAGAGGTTCATGATCAATATTCCACTGAAGGTCTGAATCGTCCGAGTGTGAAATCAGTCACAAGCTCTTTACATTCCCACGCTGACCGTCTCCATTAGTCCGAGCGGCCTTGATAACACACCTCCTCCCCTCCCCTCCCGCCCGGGAGCTCCGCCCACCCCTCTCTGCTCCGCCCACTCCACATATTGCATTTGTATTGTATGTTTGCATTGCCGTGTCCATATTGCGCAGTTCTTCTTCTTCTTCTTCTTCTTCTAAGTAGAGTTTTACAATTGAGAGCAACCCGCTGATGCGAAAGGCTAGCTGGCTAACGGTAGCTAGCAGCGCCACCTGTCTGCAGTTGCTGTCGCTGGTCATTAATCACCTTCCTCTCTGGGTTAATGCACTGTTAATCAAGTGTCAGGAAAGAAAATAGAGAAAGAAAAACAGTAGCCTGTAATTAAAATGAGCTCGTCAATGCGGGCGACGAAGACGAAGCACCTTCCTCCTGCTCGCTGGTGTCTGCGCCTTGATTCTGATTTCGTCCAATAAAAAACAAGCTCCCAGAGGATGAAAAAAACCCGAAGAAGTCATTCATTCATCATCGTCATCGAACAGAAAAAGCCCGAGCGAGTTTTTGAAGGCCGGGAACGTCGGGAATTGATCGGCGGATATTGACGAGCCACTCCATTAAATCTCCGATTTAATGAGGTCATCAGGGGGAGTCCGAGTGGGCGGGGCTTCGTACACCCTTCACCCACACACACTGCAACCGTCTCTCTGCCTTCACCCTCAACTCACTGTGTGTGTGTGTGTGTGTGTGTGTGTCTCTCTCTCTCTCTCTCTCTCTCTCTCAACAGGTATGGGCCAGCAACTTCCTGCCCAACGAGGCGGCGCTGTCGGACCGCTGCCAGCGGGAATTCTACCAGCGCCACGGGGAGCCGCTGCTGCTGCAGTACTGCAGGGAGGAGGGTCGCAAACAGGTGGCTAACTGCAGCGCAGCAACACGCACGCGCACATGCACAACACACACAGCTTCCTGTTTGGGTTTAAAACCTGCAGGAAGTATGGTACGCCGACGACCTTTGACCTGCTGCCATGGGTTCAAACTGGCAACCGGCTTCACACCAGGTTTATTGATCTTAAAAGAATAATGATTATTTATTATTATGTTTAAAATTAGCAATGACAATAACAACTACTACTACTGCCATTACTTCTTATACTACTTTTACTACTACTACTACTACTAATAAATCCTCCTCACTCTCTTTCATGATGTTCAGCTGTCATTCTCGCCCCCGACCACCCACCTCTTTACCCATCAGCCCCCTCTGCCTGTCAGTCATCCACTGAAGCGTGTGATTGGACGGCGCAGACACTCATTAGCATAATGCTGCGGCATCCGTCTCCAACCTGCGTGGAAATTAGGAAGCGTGTGTGTGTGTGTGTGTGCAGCAGGTTGGCAGAGCTTATTAGTGCGGCGACAGTTGACAAACGCAGTAAACAAACTCGGCAATCAGGACAAATCGAAACCTGCTGCTGACGGATCTGATTTTTTTTTTTTCAAGTCGACGGCTCATTTCTTTTTGTCTTCTTTTTTTCAAATTTTTTTTTCCTCGCCACGTAAAAAACAAAAACAAAACCCATTACAGCTCAGCACTGCAGAAACTTTCGAGTCGTCACTTTTCAGCTCGGACGAGTCGATAGAAGAAGCTCCAGGATTGTTTCCTCGCTGCTGGAGGTTCCACTTCTCAACGTTCATAATAGGAGTTCAGTATTGATTAGTGCGACCGCATCCGAAAAGACATATAATTGGTTGTATTATTGGAAGAAAAAAAAAAACAAAACTCGTTACCGAGTTTTTAAAATGAGTCAAAAGGCATTTTCCCCTCAGGGTTGTGTGAAGTGCGACTTGACGGATCGATGCAACACAACCAGGACGAAATCGAAAATCCATCTTCATCTCACGGATGCAGATGTCGGAGCCGCTGAAGGCTTTATTCCTTTTAAACTCTCTCTCTCTCTCTCTCTGTTCCATCCCGCCGAGTCTCGGCTTCGTCGGCAAACGACGCACTGCCGCCCGACGATTAGCCGCCTCCCACTACTGGCCGAGGACCAATCGGTGCTCTGCGTTGAAAAAAAGGGAGAGATTATTTTACCTGTGAAGCCGCAGAGCGGCAGCGAAGTGATGACTGTTAATAAAACCCTGTGTGTGTGTGTGTGTGTGTGTGTGTGTGTGTGTGTGTGTGTGTGTGTGCCATTAAGGCTGCTGCTGGAGCTGACCGGACACCAGGCAGCTGCTGCTGCTCCGCTGACCTTTTATAAAATCACTGGAAACAGCTGTGTGTGTGCGTGCGTGTGTGTGTGTGTCGGGGCTCCGGCCCCTGGATGGGTGCAGCGGCGTGAGGGGGCGGAGTCTGAGTCTCAGGGCTCAGCCTCGGCGGCGACACTCTTTGACTTTGAAACAAAAACTTTTCTTTCTTCTCCTTCCCTCGGCTAATTGAATCGACACTCTGAGGGATTCAGTGTCCTTCACTTCCCTTCCCTTCAGTTCACGCACGCACGCACGCACACACGCACACACGCACGCACACACACACACACACACACACACACACACACACACCTTTATCTCCACGTTCCATCCTCGGCTCGCTCTTATTATTTTCCTCCGCTGCCGTTGTGCAAGAACCTTTGTAATCCGGCTCAAGGAAGAGGAGGAGGAAGAGGAGGAGGAGGAGTAGGGGTGGTGGGAAAGGAGGGAGGAGGAGGAAGAGGAGTATAGGGAGAAAAGAAAGAGGAGGACGAGGAGAAGGTGGAGGGAGGGGGAGGAGGAAGAGGAGCAGGGGGAGAAAGATGGAGAGGAGGTGGAGGAGCGTGAAGGAGGACAGAACAAACCGCAGAGCCTTGGAATAAAAATAACAATAAAAAAAAAGAGAAAATAAATAAATAAATCGGCCAATGAAATGAGGGTTCGTCTGCCAGAGGAAGCGACGATGGAAAGAAAAAAAAACCAAGATCTATTGAATCAAGGAATCTTCAATCAAGGAATTTGATTGGACAAATATTTTTTTTTGGGGGGGTTGCAATTAATTTAAAGGGCCGATGTCCCCTTTAAGGAAAACATTTTCTACAGGATTTTTTTTTTTTTTTTTTTACAGATGGACACAGTCAACCAAGACAAAACGCAGCGATTTTATGATGAATACTGACTCTGATCTGAGTCTGAGTCTGAGCCGTTCGTTTGTTCGTTCTGGTTCAGAGTTGTTTTCATTTCAGCTCTTTATCAGGAAACGTCTGTTTCGCACACACACACACACACACACACACACACACACACACACACTCCCACACGCACACGCATACACACGCACGGAGCTAATTTATTTGATTCTTTTGCTGGCTGCAGCTCGTTAGCAGCTTAAATCTCGCTGCCGCCGTCTGACACGTTGTGCTGATGATAATTGGGCTTCCTGCTGCAAACAGATACTGTTTGGGTGGGTGGGTGGGTGGGTGGGGGTTAGTTGGGGAGAGGCTGGTTTACGGGTGGTGGAGCGGGCGGCGTGGGAGTCTGACAAAACCGGCTGAAATACGCCACCACAACCACACCAAACACCAACTGGGTCCCTGCGGAGCCGCCAGCGGTTCGACCCGCACGACTCACTGACCACCCGGTGCTCCTCCCAACCCCACCTCCCCTCCCTCCCCCAGGTTCGAGTGGTGGTGGAGAGCTCTGATTGGCTGGCTGTGGTCCCCTACTGGGCCACATGGCCGTTCCAGACGCTGCTGTTGCCGCGGCGACACGTCCTCAGGCTGACCGACCTGACGGCCCAGGAGAGAGAGGGTGAGTCATTAGCATCACTCAGCTGTTCAGGATGGGGTAATAGCAGTAATGATCATAAATATCCTACATTTATTATCATTATTATTGTTATAATTCTTATTTATAATATTTAATTGAAATGTTAATTTCATTGCGAGCCCCTCCAGTCTGTTTTCCTCCATTTACTCACAAATAAGTCAACGAGGTTCTTTAACCTCACTGCCTTATTTGTAAGTACAAGTATTGTGAACAGAAAAGGTCAAATGAAGCTTCCATGCTGCTATGTCACATGGTCAGGTGGTCTCTCTGTCTCTCCCTCTCTCTCTCTCTCTCTCTCTCTCTCTCTCTCCCTCCAGGTCTGGCCGACATCATGCGCCGCCTGCTGACCAGGTACGACAACCTGTTCCAGGTCTCCTTCCCCTACTCCATGGGCTGGCACGGTACGCTGCTGCATCTCTGCCTCTTCTTGTTGCTCTTGTTGCTATGTATTTGATCTATTTATGTATGATTTATGTCAATGGGATCCAGTCAATCAGTCTCAGCTTCGTCTTCTTCCCTTTTTTTTTTTTTTTTTGCCCCTGAAGGCTGTTGGGGAGTCTGATTAAAGCAGCTTTTAATGTTTATTGAAGCTTCCCGCTGGATTTCATTTCTTCTTCTTCTTCTTCTTCTTCACTGTTGTTTATATGCAAAAGGGCAGAAAGTTTCTCCCTCGCTGTTCCACTGCTGCCTCCCGCTGTTTGTTATTTATTTATTTATTTATTTGAACGCCAACCCCTTCAGGAGAAATATAGAATAATCATCGTGGGCCACTGTTGTTCTTCTAACCTTGTTCGTTTGTTGTGGAAGCTCCGCCTCCTGAAGCAAAGTGTCTTTTTTAGTTCTTTAAATTGATCATTGAACCGACCACTTGGAAATAGTTAGAAGTTTTATATTTATAATTTTTTACGTCTTTTATGTAAATATATAAATAATTTTACATTTAGATATTATACAAGTATGTGTAACAATTGTAATATTTCTTTATATTTCTATTTTCGACACAACTTTTCCTTGAAAAATTCTGAAGGTTGTCCATGTGAGAAGGTCGACTGAACTCGGCCTTCTGACCTTTGACCTCTGACCCCTGACCTGTTTTTTCCCCTGACCTCTATCCTCTGTGTGGCGTTCAGGAGCTCCGACGGGGCCTCACCTGCAGGAGGACCAGAGCCACTGGCAGCTGCACGCTCACTACTACCCGCCGCTGCTGCGCTCGGCCACCGTCAAGAAGTTCATGGTGGGCTACGAGCTGCTGGCGCAGGAGCAGCGCGACCTGACGCCCGAGCAGGTGAGTCAGACGCCTCCACCCGCCCACCCACCTGTCTCTCCACACCTCAACCACCTGTGAGTGTGTGTGTGTGTGTGTGTCCGCTGACTGCTGCTGCTGCTGCTGTCTTGTGTTTGTTGGTAGGCTGCCGAGAAGCTGAGGAACCTTCCAGAAGAACACTACAGGAGCAGAGCAGAGGAGGAGCAGGACCAGGGAGAGTAGAAGAAGTACAAGAAATCCTCACTTTTTGACTCGATACATTTCAATGTAAATGTAAATTCTTGTGTGAACAGAGCAGCTCGCTGGACTCTCGACTGCAAACATGAAATAAAATGGACTGAATACCGAAGGCTGAAGATGAGAGTACGTCATTCTTCTCCCGCTCTTCTCTCCACTGCTTTCCCCCTCTGCTGAATTTAAACAAACTTCATTTGTTGGTCCTTGGCGGCGTTTCAGCCGCAGCTTTAAGACGTTTTTCTTTCTTTGCGCCGACACGAAGGATTAGCCGCCTGGCGCCGCTTCGTCTTTGTATTGTGTTCTTTGCGAGTATTTCCTGGATGAGTCTGCAAGCGGCGGCGGCGGCGTTCTAATTGAAAAGAGCCATTTCACCAGGTGTGTGTGTGTGCGCGCGCGTGCGTGTTTTATAATTCTGGGTAAATGCGAGTCTAGTTCATGTTCTTCTGCCCAGACTGTGTGTGAAGTCTGAGGTGCTTTGAAGAAGTGAAAAGGAGGTTGGAACACGTCATGAATGAAATAGAGGATTTGACAGCACTTAGTGTTCTTTATTATTATTATAGTGTGTAAAGTTCAGGCCCAGACTTCTGTGAGATTTAATCAACGGTGGAGCAGCCGGATAATAAGGAGCAGCTGAATAATTGATGAAAGGAACAAGCGGTGGATTTTTTTTTTTTTGGGTGAATATTTCAGCACCGCGGAGAGAGACAGACTGTTTCAGCACCACGGACAGCAGCAGCAGCAGCAGCAGCAGAAGCAAACAGGTTGGACTTGTTGGAACAGCAGCAGGTGAGAGCGACTTCCTGTGACATCACAGACCTGGCAGGTCAGGTGACTTCCTGTGACGTCACAGACCCAGCAGGTGCGACCAACTTCCTGTGACATCACAGACACGGACCTGGCAGGTCAGGTGACTTCCTGTGACATCAGACTCTGCTGCTGACAAGTTTCTCGAAGCTGTTGGATTCATTTCCAAAGTGAAGCTGGAAGCTGATTGGATCGACCCTCTGGAGCCAATTAGCAATTAGCTGAATTAGCGCCTCCTGGTGTCTGCAGGAGCAGCAACACTGCCTGCGGTTGATTCTTCTTCTGTGTTTTCTTTTTGGTTTTGGAAAGCAGGTTGCAACAGTGGCTGATATACAGTACATATGTAGACATATTTGTATATATATATATATTAGATATATATATATAAATTAATTTTATCTGCAGACTTTCTGGACGTATGTTTGTGTTGTCGGTGCTGTAGAAGAGGCCACCAGCAGATGGCAGTGTTGTCTCTCTCTCTCTCTCTCTCTCTCTCTCTCTCTCTCTCTCTGAACCCCTCCAGCCAAGTGAAGCTTCAACACCAGCACGTCCCATCCAACCCCAACTCGGCCCTGCCCATAAATGACCCGTCTTTGAATATGATTGGACGACCCGGACCCACGTCATTCAGTAGTACATCATGCTGAAGCACCTTGGTGTGATTCACCTGGTCACCTGGTAAGGGGGAGGAGCCTGTTGAAACCCAGCTGGTTGGAAACAGCCAATCAAAAAGAAGTCAGCCACCTGGTAACAGTTGGAAGTCTCCTATTGGTGGAAGGTGGTTTTGAGTTTAAAGGTTCAGTGTGTAAAATTTGGTCTGATTTATGTTTTTTTATATTGGTAAAATATTAATGTTCTGCCCATAAATACATTCACAAGGCCATTGTAGTTCACTGGCTGACTCAGGAGAGGGACGGTGAGTGAAATAGCGCTGCAGATTAAAATAATGCAACCACTTCATGTTGCTGTTCAATAAAAAGGTGCAATAAAAGACTAATTCATATATCAGTAAATCCAACAGTTCATAAGCTGTAAACATCTTGTTTTGTTTCCTTTTTTATTGGACAAATATTTTTTTATTTTTATCTTTTATTGCCTTATTTCTCTTTAATTAATATAATTTTCCATCTTTTTTTTACACACCGTTGACACAAATTTCCCCACTGTGGGATTAATAAAGGCGTTCTGTTCTGTTCTATTCTGAAATTTCCAAATATGACACACTGGATCTTTAACTAGAGGGCATCCGGAGCCAACAAGAGGACAGGGAATGTTCTTTTCTCTTTTCCTTACGATAGCTAACGAAGAACGCGAACAAGGAAACGACAGCGCAGACTAGTGGCCAGACACGGTTTTGCGCAACAAGTTTGTGAGTATTTTTTTTTTTGACGTTTGGCTGAAGGTCAAAGTGAAGCAGGCGAAGAACTTCCGACTTGCTGTTTCTCAGCGTTGCGTCAGTTAGCCGGTCGTTCGGGGGGGTCCGACCTCACCTCTCTGCTGCCTCTGCTGGATCAAAGACGAACTGGTGTGTCCCGACGGCTCGCGGCACATTTCCTATTCACTTTCATCGCGTGTTCAATGTGACACGTCTATTCCGAGGGTCTCGTTTCCTTCTTCTCTGAACGTGGAACTGGACTGACATTAAAGGCAGCAACATATTATAGAGAATAACTGTACAAAGAACTTGTGCAACTAAATAAGGTGTGCAGAACAAATGTATTTAATATATAATGAGCAGAAAACAATGAAAAACAAAGTAACTGAATGGTGTCTCATTCGCTATTGACATATTGCTCAGTATTAAATCTGACAATTAAATAAAAACCCATTTGTTATTATAGTTATAGATTTAGATGAATGTATTGCATTCAATACTTTAATATGGTTTCCATATTAATAAGTAGAAAAGGTTAATGAAATGGTTTTTGCAGCTCTGGTAACTCCGTTGTTTATTTTGAATGCGCCGTATAGATAAATATTGTAGCTGTTTGTATTATTTACTATGACATTTTGGCGTTTTACTCACGGGCAGTGCACAGGATTGCATGCAATTCATATTTAATATTTTTGCACGGACCTCAAGAAGAATATAGCCGTCACGGCGGGGGTGCAACTTTAAATAAACAATGCATTATTTATTCTTATAAAACATTTACAAGGACACACCAAAAACACAAGAGTTTCTAGTCTCTCTGGAAATCTGGAGAAGATTCACCCAAAAATTCAAATCTCACTGCTGTGAGTGTGGAGCCATTGGTGGTCCATTAACACTGATAATAATAATAATATTGATAATAATAATAATAACAAGTAAGTACAACAAGATAGATAAAGTTTGATGAATAATTTTAGCTTAGCTTAGCCTAGCATCAGTGGTAGCTAGTTGCTAAGACGTATCACACCTTGGGATAGTTCTCATCTTATTTTTGATGAGACACAAATTATATCTTCTTTAGTAAAACTACTGGGTTTGAAATTGCAACTTTATAGCAATTGTACACAGGGTATACAAACTAAACTGTAATAAACTGCCAGTTATCACAGTTTATCTTAGATCCTTCATTCAGGCTGACAGAGAAAAACTGTTGGTGCGCGCGTACACAGACACACACACACACACACACACACACACACAGACACACACACAGCTGCTGACATTTCCCCTGATCTCATCTTCTCCATAAATATTGATGCAGATTCCAGATTTTTTTTCTTTACACACACAAAAAAACCACCTCGACCAAACAGGTGTGAGGTGAAAGAAGAAGGTTGGGATTGTTTACAGTGTGTGTGTGTGTGTGTGTGTGTTGCTGGTCTATATGTACTGTGACAGACCTCATTCATCTGGTCAATATTTATCCAGGCCTTCAGATCCTCCCTCAGCCCTCTGTGTGTGTGTGTGTGTGTGTGTGTGTGTGTGTGTGTGTGTCTTGTTTCTCATCTTCTGCGGCTCTGCTGCTGCTGAAGGACTTTCAGGACTAGGTGGTTGCTGGCGTTTCCTAAAATAATTCTTCTTCTTCTTCTTCTTCAGGTCGAGATGAACTTCAATGTGTGCTGGAATGCAGCTTCAGTCTGAACCCTGGCTGGACCAGAGGAACAGAGGACCTCCTTCCACTGCTTCTTCTTCTCCTCCTCCTCCTCCTTCTCCTCCTTTTCCTCCTCCTGCTCCTCTTCAGCAGAGAATGAAAGGAAGCTGGGCTCTTCTTTTTCTTCTTCTTCTCCTCTTCCTCCTCTTTCTCCTTCTCTTTCTTCTCCTCCTCTTCAGCAGGTAATGAAAAGTCGCTGTGATCCTCCTATTCTTCATCTTCTCCTCCTCCTCCTCCTCTTCCTCCATCTCATTCTCCTCCTCCACCTCCTTCTCCTCCTCCAGCTCCTCGGCGAGGAGGGAGCAGAGTTCATTATTCAAACTCTGGGATTAGCCGTGTAGGGGGCCGTCCGGGCCGAGGAGCTCCTGCAGGAACACGGCCGTAATTAAAAGATTACGGCGGCAAACACTCTGCTGACAGCGAGGCATCGGCCTAATTGATTGGCTGCTGGCGGCGGCACGACTGCTGCTGATCAGAGGTGAATGTTAACAGCTGAACTCACACTGGAGGCCGGCCAGCAGCCCACAGCGCCACCTCTGGAATACTAATGGAACTTCCATACAGGAAAAAAATTATAAAGATCAGACAGAAGGTCTCCTGGGTGCAGGTGAGGTGGGCGGGACTTCCTGTATTTGATTCGACTCTTTCTTCCTCCGAGGACGGGACGGGAACAGGAGGAGACGTCAGATTGAACAACTGACTTTGCTAAGCAGAGAAGAAGAAGATGATGAAAAACAACAACCTGGTTTTTCTGAGGCGCCGATAGCACTGTTTTTTTAAATTTCACTCACAGAGAAACACCATCAAGTTGTCAGAACAGCTGCAGGTGATAGGAGAATCTGAAAACCTGAAGAACCTGAGAAGCTGAAGAACCTAAAGAAGCTGAAGAACCTGTGAACCAGAGAACCTGAAAAACCTGGAAAACCTGAAGAACCAGAGAACCTGAAGAACCTGAAAAACCTGAAAAACCTGAAAAACCTGAAGAACCTGAGAAGCTGAAGAACCTAAAGAAGCTGAAGAACCAGAGAACCTGAAGAACCTGAAAAACCTGAAGAACCTGTGAACCTGAGAACCTGCGAACCTGAAGAACCTGAAGAAACTTCAGAACCTGAGAACCAAAACACCCGTGGACCTGTGGTGGAGGTACAGCTGCCGGAACATCAGGTGATGATGACGCAACTGTGGAGAGACAGGAAGTGATGGATGTGACAGAATGCGACTTCACTGAGCTGCCCTTGAAAACCACAGAAGAAGAAGAAGAAGAAGAAGGAGGAGAAGAAGGCTTTTCTCCATGGCTAACTGCAGTTAGACTCCGCCCACTGTGTGTGTGTGTGTGTGTGTGTGTGTGTGAAATAAATCCATCTCCTGCGTTCCAGGGGAAACGTTCCAGTCGGACGGGCCACTCGGTTCCTGGTCGACATCTTCAGCAGCTGCTGGAGTTCAGCCGTCAAACCAGGTGACAGCTATTGAAAATCACTTAACACACTGGCTGAGCAGCAGCCCAGAGGACACACACACACACACACACACACTCAGCGTTTTGCTGACAGACTGGAAAGACTCCGCTGTCAGAGAGAGAGAGAGCGGGCGAGCGAGCAACGTCTCCATCGACGTGCAGTCAAACTTTTAATAAACACATTAAATCCGTATGGATCCGCCCACCAGGGACGAATTAGCAGTGAGTCCAAATCAATCTGGAGGCGGGGGGGGTAGGCGGGGTGGAGACGGTGGGACACAGGTAACAGAGGGAACGGCCACAGCTGATTGGTTAGCACGGCTGGAGACAGCTGGAGGTCGAGGAGGTCGAGGAGGTTAAGAAGACTGGGAAAGACACGGGCCAGTTGCTTCTCTCTGCTCAAGGTCATGAAAGGTCAGCGGAATGAATCAGGTTTCGGGCATCGGTACCAGTAAGTTAAGTATTCCACTCATACTCGGAAAATCCGTGCCGATACCACGACACCGAATAGCAGCTGTGTAAGTTCGTAAAGGACAACTTCGTTAAATTAGCACTGCAGTGAACCTTGTTCTATAAAAACAGGACTGTTGATCAAACAACAAAACATCTGTGGAAAAAACGTCATCCTTCAATGTGTAATGGCCTTATTAAGTACTCAGTAGTACAAAGTATTTTAGCAAATATTACCTTAAATCTGAAAATGGTGAAAATCACGTATAGCCCCTCTCAGTCCTGCCAGTCACCATAGCAAGACATAACGCACTGCGTGTGTGTGTGTGTGTGTGTGTGTGTGCGTGCTTGCAGCCGACGTGCGCGCAGGGATCAACGTAGCGGCCGGACGGCTAATTGCTTCATCAATTACCCATCGGAATGTTAACGAGCTCAACGTCAATGATTTAAACGGACGCAGCAAATTATTAATGAAACGGCGTTAAGAAAAAGAGACGGCGCCGTGGCGAGGGTGGGCGGAGTCAAGGGGAGGTGGAGGAGCAGGAGGATGGGAGGGGGGAAGGAAGAGGAGGAAGAAGCTGAGGAGGAGGAGGAAGACGAGGAGGAGGAGGTGGACACTGGTGACGAGGCTTCAGAAAAATGCTCCAGTGTTTAAGAGGTGATGATGTCATCGCGGCGGCTGCGGCTGCCAGACAGATGTTGTTTTTACAGCTGCTGCTGAACAACAACTTCAAAATTGTCAGGATTAAACACAACTACAGAGAAAAAACAGCAACTGACGAGGACGGGGGGCACTGGAGGGCACTGCACCCACGCACACACAGACACACAGACACACAGACACACACACACACACACACACTGACACTCAGCTGCACCTGCGAGCTCTTTGATTCTTTTCTAACGACCAACAACCCCCAAAAAAATTCTTCCTCCGCATCTTTTTGTGGAGGCTGCTGTTCCTGGAAACGCGGCGGCGGCGGCGGCGGCGCTTGTTAGCTGAGCGGCTAATTAGACAAGCCTGTCAACTCCACACACACACTCGCATGCACACAGACACACACAACAAAACAACACAAAACAGCAGCGTGTCAGCGGCCTAATTAGCAGGAGTGAGAGGTACAGCGGGCGGGGGAGGGGCGAGATTATTGATCTGCGCTCCGTCGGAGCTCAGCCGAGTTTTTCTGGGACTCGCAGAGCGACTGTGGAAACAAACTCCTTCCCCACCTTTCTTCCCGTCGGCCAATTAAAACCCTGCCAACGTCGCCGGGCTGCCACAGGGGGGCGCCGCTCACGTCCGCCTCCTCTTGCTTCTCCTGATTTAGCTGTCCAGCCAGCCAGCTTAGCATCTGAGCCGTTCTGCCACCCGACCAGCCGGCTATTAGACCATAGGTGCCAAACTCTGGCCCGTGGGCCATATTTGGCCCATAGTGTGATTATATCTGGCCCGGAAGGCCAATACCAAATCACTACTAGAGCTGCTGGCCCGCTGGTGTTATACAGCAAGTGTGCCGCTAATACTACAAATCCCTGAATGCTATGCTGGCATTCTGGCATGAGCCAATCAGAACGAGGGGGGGGTCAGGCTTCACGAGGTTCTTATTTATTATTTTCTTCTCTTTCACTCATCTTTCGTCACCCGTTCATCATCTTCAGCCGTCGTCTGGTGGAAGCGGCCCCCCCCCCCCTCTCCTTGCTAACCCGCCCACCCCACCCCACCCCGCCCCACCCCCTCGAGGCGGAACAGCAGAGAAATGAAAGATAACAGCCTGGAAAACGACGACGCGAGGCCCGGTGGATTATCGTCGTCGTCGTCGTCGTCGTCATGACACAAAGTGATGAAACGTCTCTGAGAGGGAAGGAAAATGAGAAAGAATTCGTCCACAGAAAGCCATTATTATTATTCTGTATAATAAAAACTACAGCCCGTTAAACTTTCTAATCTGGCTCGCTAAATTTGAGGAAATGATATTAATAGCAAGTACGGTAAGTCATAAAACAGCTGTATTTCACCCATTTTTTCGCTGTTTTCAAGAGTCATTTCAATAAAGAGCGAAACACCGTGGGGCTTCAAAGACTCATCGTATTGTAACTTTGCTTCGGTTCAATTTCAATGTACATTAAAGCACATTTTTATACGTATCCCATAATATGGTGGGTCACCAAAACACTCCGTCCATCTGCTGCTGCTCCAGCCCCTCTCTCTTATTTTACAACCTATTGTGGCCCCACCAGTCAAAAAGTTTGCCCGCCCCTGGTCGACATCATCACATCCAGCTCCTGTCATTGATGGAACCTCCAGGTGTTCAGTGCAGAGGCTCCGCCCACCTGTCTTATTCACAAGTCTGATTCACCTGTAAGAGTCAGTTGTCTGATTCACCTGTCTCCTCCTCCCCGTCTCCTCTTCCTATTCCTCCTCCTCCTCTTGTTTCACCTCCTCCTCCTCCTCCTCTTCCTCCTCTTGTTTCACCTCCTCCTCCTCCTCCTCTTCCTCCTCTTGTTTCACCTCCTCCTCCTCCTCCTCCTTCTTATTCTGCCTGTGTTTTCAGCCTGCAGGGAAAAAACAACAACCTGTCCTCTTGATTTGTGTTCTGTTGTTGTTGTTTATTTTTTTTTCCCCCTGTCTTTTTAACGGTTCTCCGTCTGTTCTCCTGTGTGTGTGTCTGTGCGTATGTGTATGTGTGTGTGTGACTGACGGTTCATCCTCCCAGACCCCCCTCCACAACACTCCCTCTCTCCCCCAATGGGAGCAGCAGGTGGGCTCTGTCTAATCCCTGATTTCCCTAGCGAGCCGCCGCTTTTAATATTTCATTTCCAGTTTCAGTATTTTTTTGTGCTTGCGTTTCTCTTTTTAACAAATTCCTGCCGGCGGCCAAGGGCGGCCTTTCATGACCCGCCGGCGGCGCTAACGAGCCGGGGCCTCGCCCTATTTAGGAAAAAAGAGACAGGCATCATTTAAATGAGGGATGTTTTGACTTTTGTCAGTAACACGGTGCAGTACCTGAGGACAAAGACAGGGGGCAGCAAACCTCTGCAGACTGACGACGGGGGAGTCGGCAAAATGGCGGACTGGCCCTTTAAACCCCGAAATTCACCCTCCGATCCGACGACTCGACAGCTGGCGAGTCATTAAAACGCCATCAGACAACACACACACACACACACACACACACACACACACTGAGGAAATGTTTACTCAGACAAACAACTGGTTCAGAGCAGCAGCAGCAGCTGCTGCTGCAGCACAGATAAAACATTGCTGTCGAGTCAGTGAACCAGTGAACCAGTGAGTCGGGAACCAGTTTGAACTGGTCAGACGACCTGGTCTGAAGCTCCGCCCCCTTTCTCACCTCGCTGCTCTACTAGCAAACAAAACCTTCGTCACGTCCTGCAGGTCGATGGAGGAAGATTATACACACACACACACACACACACACACACACACACACACACACACACAGGCTGATAAAATCCTGCAGGGATAAACAAACCAAACAGCAAGATGATAAAAAAAAGTGTCTCAGTTGTGAGTTTTGTCTTTTCATCCGTCGTCTGATTCTGCTGTTGTTGTTTTTTCGATGGAAAACAAACCCCCCATCAAAATAAAGCGTATGCAATGTATTTTCTTTTAATTCCGGAGCCGCCGCAGCAGTAGGAAACAATGATGAAATGTTCTTTATTGCCAAAGAGGGAAAAACGTAAAAAAAATCCCAGTCATTTCCCAGCGATGCCTCAATGTGATGATTCTGGGTTTTTCTTTATTAATTTTTTTTTTTTTTAAATCCCACAGAAAACATTTAGAAAGGTGGAAAAAGATCTTCTCAGCTCGTTGGAATCAATAAAGTGAGAGAGTTTAAAGACGGACGAACCTCATGATTCAGCTTTAATTTCCCCACAGACAAAGACTGCTGTGCTTTTTTCTTTTTCTTTCTCTCTCTCACGTCTCTTCCTTTTTATTTGAGTTTTTTTAAGCTGTGCTGGTTGTGTTTTTCTCCTTTTTGGTTTTCTGTTTACGGGCCATTTTTTTTCTCCCTCAGTTCTTTTCTTTCGATTTTTTTTCCTCCTTCCGTTTGGAGTCGAGGCCAAAAGGAAAAAAAACCTGAGCAAAACGGAGCTGCCGGCTTTAAACCTCTGACTTGAAAAAGCAGAAAAATTGCTCTAATCCAGAATGAAAAAGTTTTATTCATTAATTTATTTAATGAATAATGAAATATTGAAATAATGAAAAAACAACAAAACCCTCCAGTTTAACAAGTTTATTTATTGTCACAGCCGATTGGTCAGACGGAGACACGTGGACGATATTGATAAAAATACACACTATATATATATATATATATATATATATATATATATATATATATATATATATATATATTTAGACATTTCAAATGAAGCTCCATTAATTAAAGGTAAAAGATCTGGGTGGTGTTTTTTTTTTTAAATTGTCGCTAACAATGCTAGCTACACACC
>CM020518.1:3640000-3645000 GCA_009823395.1 Thamnaconus septentrionalis
TTAAAAAAAAAAAAAAAAACCTCTGCAAAGAAGTTAAAACCGTCATTTTTATTGAGCCGTCGGTTCTGTGACTCCGACCGGCTGGAATTTCTGCTGTTGGATCGTTGCTGCTGCTGCTGCTGCTGTGTTCTTTATTTTGTGTTCTTCTTCTGTGTTTTGTGTACCCTTCCCAAGTGTGCAGCCTGGTTGGTCCTCAGCTAGCTTCAACCATGCTAACCAATGCTAACAGCAGCCGTGTAGACAGTCTGGTTCTTCTTCTTCTTCTTCTTCTTCTTCTTTATCTTCTCGGATGCAGCGCCACCTAGTGTTGAAACTGCAGTCGAGAAGCAGAGAGTAACACAATTAGCCCTCTGTTTACTGCTTGCTGCTAGAACAACCAAAGGCAGGTGTATGTTGCACTCACAGGACCGCAACTGCTGTGTTAAAAATCAAACAAACAAACAAACAAAAAAACGACAATCCCTCATTTTTCCGCTGCTCTCCTTTCAACACGGATGTTGTCGTTGTTGTCGTTGTTGCGTTGTTTTTGCCACTATTTCCCCGACATGTCGCCGAAAACCCCCTCCCATGGAATTCATTGTGCAGCTGAGTCGGGATGGAGGTGGTGAATCAGCGATCGGAGCAGCCGGAGGGGGGAAAAAAGAAAAAACGCAGCGGCTGCAAATTGTGCAAAACCATAAAACATATAAATCATCATTATTGTCTCACATTATGGAATCATATCGCTGTCGCTGTTCAGAGCCGGAGCAGCAAGTGTCTGCACACGCACACTGACAGACACACACACACTGACGCACACTCACTGTGTTAATGCATTGATTAATTTGCTTCCTGCTGTAATACAGTTGAGGATAAAACTCAGCCGTTGGTCAGAGTTGCTGATTAATAGTCTGCAGCCTCACACACACACGCACAGAGTCAGAGCTGTTGCGTGTGTGTGTGTGTGTGTGTGTGTGTGTGTGTGTGTTGTCAGGGTTCAGTGTGGCCTTGTTCTCATTAACCCAACACACTGTGGCTGCAGCTCCTCGCACGGACGTCCAGGCAGGAAGAGTGTTGCAGCCTCTGTTAGTGTAGCTGCTGATAGCGCGAGTTCTGTCAGCGCGGCTCCTGCTTACACGGCTCCTGTTAGCACGGCTCCTGTTAGCACGGCTCCACCTAGCGTGGCTTTCTGCTAGAATAGGAAATATGAATGAACCAATCAGCACAAAGTGCAGCAACTGCTGCTTAGTGCTTTTTTTCTGTCATGAGTCCTTCAATCTGATTGGCTGACAGACTGAGTTGTGGACTCTGCAATCTGATTGGTCACTCTGAAGGTTTCCATGCCCGGCCCGGTTCAGGTTGACCTGCATCGACTGGTGGGCGGGGCAAGACACTAATCCCGCCCACTCAGCACTGACCCCTGGTGGAGCTGGTCAGGTCACTTCCTGCTTCCTGCTGCTGAGTTGACAGCCAGCTGGAAATGAGTCGCATTCGTTGTCACTGGAGAGCGTTTTGATTGGCCCGCTGGCCACCCCCCTCGACCTCTCGACCTCTGCGACCTCTGCTGCCTGTTATTTAAAACCAACCAGCTCAGCCTAAAAAAAAACTCCACCAGGCTGTGGTGGGAGGAGTCCAGATGATGACGTCATGTGTGACCTCTTGACCTCTTGACCTTGGGGCCTGCAGAATGGCGACGTCTTCCCGTGGACGCGTTGAAAAAAAAACACTTTGATGTCATCGAACTGCAGTCGCCCTCCCTAACGGGATTGGATGGCCTCTGGCCAAGCCCACATTCTGCCCATTGGCTGTCCAGTGGTCCAGCAGATTCATTGAGCCTCTGTTTGCAGCCCGCTGATGATTTGCCACTTGTTTTTGTTGCTTGAATTTCGTTTTTTCCATTTTCCAATTCATTTCTTGTGCAAAATAAAAATAAAATAAAGTAAATAAACAAATGAATAAATAAATAGTTTCACCTGCCAAGTGACTCGGAGGGTGGCGCCCCCACCTGGCTGGGAGGTGGCAGGGCGCTCTGTGAACCTGGATGGGGCGTCATCAGCTTCTCATATTTGATGAACAGATGAAGCCTCACCAGCTACTTTGCTGCCCCCTCCTGGCCTGGAGGGCTTGAAGAGGAAGTGACAGTGAGGTGACAGTGAACGTAACAGGAAGTAGTGCAGTCCCCACTTCCTGTGAGTCGACAACTAATCAATATGTCTCATTTTATTGTTTTACTGGGAACGTTTAGGACACACACACACACACACACACACACACACACACACACTCATGCGCACACACACACACACACACACACACACACACACACACACACACACACACACACACACACACACACACACACACACACACACACACAGTCAGTCCTGAACTAAACACACTCAAGGACGCACTAATGCGCTGTGGGGCTGCGACAACAAGGTGAAGGTGTGTTGTTGTTCTGGTCCCAGAGGAGCTGCTGAGGAACAGAGAGGAGAGGAGGCAAAGCATCATGGGACGTGTGTGTGTGTGTGTGTGTGTGTGTGTGTGTGTGTGTGTGTGTGTGTGTGTGTGTGTGTGTGTGTGTGTGTGTGTGTGTGTGTGTGTGTGTGTGTTTAGATAAAAGACACCCCCTATATTAATCCGGCAGGATGAGATGCAGTGGATTGATGGAGACTGAAATTGACTCTGTTTTGTTGTGGAAAATGAGGTTTAAAAATACAGCATGCATGATGGTGTGTGTGTGTGCGTGTGTGTGCGTGTGTAATGGTTGGAATGGAAGGATGAGGAAGTGGAGGTTTGGCCATTGAAGAGCAGGAGGCCTTAAAGGGGCAGTACAGGCAAAAATGATCACTCCAAACACCAAACAGTCACTCTTTCATCTGCTGGTCAATCTGTCCATCTGTCCTTTCCTCTTCAGCCCACATTCATCCATCCTCTATCCATCCATCCTCTATCCATCCATCCTCTATCCATCCTCTATCCATCCATCCATCTCTATCCATCCATCCTCAATCCATCCATCCTCTATCCATCCTCCATCCTCTATCCATCATCTTCCGTCCATCCATTGTAATCCATCAATCCGCCCTCCATCCATCTGTCGTAATCCATTCATCCATCGCCCGTCCACCATCCATCGATCATCCACGAAAACATGGTCATAGTTGGACTCTGGTTCTGGTTGATCTGCTGCCGAGGTTCTGGAGGTTTTGAAGGTCGTGGATGTTCTGAATTCTCCGGAGCTCCTGAAGGTTTTCAAAGTTCTGAAAGTTCTGCAGTGCAGAGATGAAGTTTTCCCGTCGTGTGGGAGGAGTCCAGACTCCAGCAGGTCGTTGACCTCGTCCAATGTCCTTCTCTCGTTACGAGGAGACGCTTTTATTGTCTCCACGGTCCAGACGGCGGCGCCGCTGCTGAATAGTTTGGCTCAGCGGCAGCGGCGGCGGCGGCTCGACTGTTTAAGTGTCGTCTTAATGAGAGCGTTTTGCACGGATAATCTGATTGGAGGAGAGTGTGTTTCTATTCTTTTTTTTTTTTATAAAGTAACTTAAACTTTATTCATCCATCTGACTTTAATGTTTCCCAGCAGGGAGGAAATAACAGACGCGAACGACGCGACAGAACACTTTATTGTTCTGTTTTTTTTTTATTCTTTTCCACCTCGTCAACTTTATTACCATCACTCAGAGAGGACAGCGCTCTCTGGTGGACGGCCACCGCCGCGGCAATAAAAGGAGGAAATTATGATCACGAACAAATAGGAGATGATTGTTTTGCAGGGGAATGAATCAGAACTAGTGGCTCCCAGAGGTGAGGAGGAGGAAGAAGGAGGATGAGGGTGAGGAGGAGGTGAAGAGGGAGTAGTAGGAAGAGGAGAATTAGGAGCAAAAGGAGGAGTGGAGGTGGAGGAAATGGAGGGAGAGGTGCAGGAAGAAGAGGAGAAGAAGGAGGAGGAGGAGGCGGTGGAGGAGAGGAGGGGAGAAAAGGAGGAGATGGTGGCGGTGGAGGAGGTGCAGGAGGAGCAGGAGGAAGAGGAGGAGGAGATGGACGGAGGGAAGAAGAGGAGGGGAGGAGTAGAAGACAGGAGGAGGGGCTTAAATGAGGCTTGAGTGGAGCCATTTATGCTCCAAAATTGACGGACTGGTGGGCGGAGTCACAGGAAGTGACAGGAAGTGAAAGGAAGCGACAGGAAGCGACAGGAAGCGACAGGAAGCGCGCTCCATTTGCTGCCTGATGGCGTCCGGCGCCTCCTGCTGCCAACTCCTGGCTTCACATCATCAAACCACTTCATCCTTTTCTTTTTTTCCTCCACCGTTAGTTTGACGAACCGCCGCGTTTCCGCCCCGCTGGTCTGTGGCGGCGGCGGCAGCCAATCAGAGGCGTCCAATCAGAGGCGTCCAATCAGCAAGCGGGAAGGTTTGGTCAGATAAATGTGTACATTAGCCGCACGCAATAAAAGCCTCCGTTCTGCTGAGAGCAACTTTATGATCTTTATGGTCATCATCCGTTTTATTTTACGACGGCGGTGTCACGGCGGGAGAGAGAGAGAGAGAGAGAGAGAGAGAGAGAGAGAGAGAGAGAGAGAGAGAGAGAGAGAGAGAGAGAGAGAGAGAGAGAGAGAGAGAGAGAGAGAGAGAGAGAGAGAGAGAGAGAGAGGATGGATGTTGGTTTTCCTGCGTTTTGTGTTTTCCCCGACCCCGATCTCCATCCATCAATCATCATCCATCCATCCATCATCCATCCATCATCTATCCTTCATCCGTCCATTAATCATCCATCCATCCATCATCCATCCACTTCCTGTCCCGTGAAAGTCACTTCAGTCTTGATCGCCCGCAGGCTCGGGAGAGAGAGAGAGAGAGAGAGAGACAGAGAGGTGTCGCGCCGAGCCCCCCAGCCTGCGGACGCTGCGACGTGATTGGTCGATGAGTTGGCGGGCTGCGGCAGCAAGTTGATGGAAACAAAGCTGGCAGACTGCAGTGTGTGTGTGTGTGTGTGTGTGTTGGTGCCAGCTCTCTCATCTG
>CM020518.1:3650000-3657500 GCA_009823395.1 Thamnaconus septentrionalis
TGTTAGCGAATATAATTTAATATAATTAGTTGCAACCAATGGAGTGCAAACTATAACATAATATCATTTAGTTTATAATAACACTATGCAAAGTAATCGTAATAATAATAATAATAATGATGTCAGTCAAATAATGATGATAGAAGTAGTAGTAGTAAGGGAGGTGGGCGGAGCCTCTGACTCTAAGGGGGCGGGGCCGTCCGCTCTCGCCGTCGCTCCGCTGTGTTTTACCGGCAGCGAGCGTCTGCGGCCGCTCCGTCTGAAGCTGCTCAGTATTTATTGCATCCGCAGAAGTTGTAATTCACGACTGCGGCTCAGAATCGATATCTGGAAGCAGCGGCGGCGGCGGCGGCGGCTGATGAATGCCGCAGTGGTGATGGATCAGACGGAGGGGCGGCCGCTTGTAAAAGGCCGAGTCGGAGCTTCCAATCTACGTCCACGTCAAACGACATCAGCCGCCGCCAGATTCTTTTTCTTCTCATTTCGGGAAAACAAACCAAACGTCAGTGAGAGACGAGGCGGCTCGTCTGTCTGTTTTCACACCCAATTATTGATAACCTCCCCCACACCTCCCCCACCCCAGAGAGCAGAGACAGTCTGTGTTTGGTCTTAGCGCCCCCTCATGGAAGCTGCAAAAAAAAAAGAAACCGATTCCCTCCGAGATCTTCGAGGTCCCGAGAGGAACGAGGGAATGAGAGGCTCCTTTTAGCCTCATTATCAGAATCTGTGTGTGTGTGTGTGTGTGTGTGTGTGTGTGTGTGTGTAAAACTTTCTCCAGACTGACCTGGCATCAGCCAATCACCCTCGGTTGAATCGGATTGGCTGGCCACTTTTTTTTAATTCTCAAGGTCACAGCGACCTTCACGCGGTGACCTTGTTTGTAGCCTCCTTGCTAAAACAGATGCCGCTTTCGTTGGAGTGTCGACGGGCGAGGTCATCTCAGGTTGTGGGGGGGTGGACCTGCACCCTTGTGGTTGTGATGTCACAGTTGTGGGCGGAGTTCAGGCCCGCTTTGGATTTTGGGTCGCACGCACACACACACACACACACAGCCACAGAGTGTCACAGAGTGCTGAGACCGCCGTCCCAGTTTGAGTGGTGGTGGTGGCGGCGCCGGGCCAGCTGTCCCGCTCCTCGCCATGGAAACGGCGCCCGGCCTCCAGCCGCCCCGCTGCCAAAAAAAAATAAAAAAAAGCCGTTGTTGCCATGGCGACCGCCACCGTCTCACCTATCCTGCTGCCGCTGCTCCACACTGCATGTGTGTTTGTGCTGGAAAGATCTGGCACATAGGTGTCAAACAAAAATCACCACTAGTGCTGGTCGCCGCTAGCATACAGCACAAGTACCGCTAATACTGCAAATCCCAGAATGCTCTGCTGGTATTCTGGCAGACTGCGTACTTTAACGGACTGTAAGTAACATTTTCAATGGGCTTGAAGGATGTTATTGTTCGCTAATTGGTCTATTTTATTTTTAGATGTATTATTAATTGATGGAAAAAGCTTAATGTTGAAATTTAAATCAGAAGGCTGCAAATACAAAAGGAGCCATGTGATTTTAATTTACATTTTATTGATTTCGATGAGTTGTTTTTAATTTGAAATTGGATTTTTCATGTGTGGAACATGGAGTTATTCGTCGTACAGTATTAAGCTTTGCTTGTTCCATATTCAGGTTGAAGCAAAACTCAGTGTTGGCCAGCAACTTTATCCAAAGTTTAACAATTTTAGCCCCACTGTGTATTTGAACTTTTGCTGTTTCAGGGATTAGCTTCATGCTCACGCCAGCGTTGGGTTTACTTTAGTTTCCAGCAAGACGAAAAACTCGAGGAAAAAGAAAAACCCCAAACTTTTTCAGACATCTGCTGCAGATTATCTGCAGACGCTTCGATTCGCTGGGAAGAGAGGGAAAAAAAAGAGAGAAAGAAATGAAATGAAAAGAGAAAAGAGGAGGTTTCAGCCCCGATAATTACGACTTGTGATGTTTCTTTTAATGCGTTTTCACGAGCGACTGGAGCCTCGTTGGGAGCGAGCGAGCCACTGACCACTTAATGGAAGGATGAATCGGCTCGTGTGTGTGTGTGTGTGTGTGTGTGTGTGTGTGTGTGTGCATGTCCGTGCCCACAGGGAGGAGGGGAAGGAAAGAGACAAATGAAAATGCAAATAAGGTTTTGAAAGGAAGGGAAAAATTGAACACACTTCCCTGGTTTCCCCCTACGGACGTCGTCTCCGCCTCCACATTATTCTCCTCTCGTCCGCCTCCAAATTTCATTTTTTATTTCATTATTTTTCATCTTGCCCTACATTGTCTGTCTGCACATCTTTGTTTTTTCCTTTTTCTCCAGTTAAATGTTTTTTCTTTTTTTTTTTTACGCCCTCTAGTTTTATTTTTACGAGCAGAGGGAGGGGGGGTGGATAAAAAAAAAAAAAGAAGTCACATCCGGACGTGAGCTGCAGTTTAAACCTGGTGGAAAAAAAAAAAAACAAAATGAAAAAAAGAAAAAAACAGTCAGCAGGCAGCGAGGAAATGGATCACGCCGGCAAAGCTTAACGAGGAGCCGTCGCTCTGATTGGCCAGGTGTGCTGAAGAGGGGGAGGGGGAGACGGTTGATGTGGAGAGGGGGAGGGGCAACACTCACTGTAGAGAGGAGGTGATAGCATGCAGGAGCAGCAGCAGCAGCGACTCTTCTTCTTCTTCTTCTTCTTCTTCCTCTTCTTGCTTGACTGACAAAAAGTTGGAAACATATTTCAACCTTCAAACATTGTTTTTACTTTTTTTTTATACTTGATCTCACGTAAACCGACCCAAAAACGTGTTGCCGATGGTGGACGGTAACGTTAGCCGGCATGCTAACACGGTCGCACCACAGACAGTTTTTTTTTTTTTTTGTCTTTCGGGAGCCAAGCTGGAAAACGGGTCGATCCACATCCAGTCGAGGAGTCGGCGGCGATTTAGAAGGAGTTTTATTTGAGATTTTGTGCGATGGAGAAATAACATTAGCAACAAATAATCCAAGGAGCCGAAAGAGCCACCGACTCTTTTTAGTGAGCCGAGCCAAAAGAACCGCTCTTCTGAAAAAGAGCCGGAATTCCCATCACTCGTTCTGCGTTTCCGAGCAGTGGCGGCGGCGGCGGCGCAGCTTCGTAGCTACAATCTGCTTTCACTTATTAAGTCGTCACCGAATTACAAAAGAACGAAACAACAAAACAAAAACCCCAGCGAGTCCGTCTGGAGCTCAGCTGCGTTCAGCTTCTTCACTCCTCCCAGGTGAGACAAGGACTCGTAGTTCCACTGGTGCCGTCAGCGCAGTGTCCCCGGCAGGCCCGCGGAGTAGTTAAAACCAACCCATGTGTGTGTGTGTGTGTGTGTGTGTGTGTGTGAAACAATGCGTGATGAAAAACCTCCCGCTGGCCCCCTCAGCCCCTCAGCGGGGTTTTTTTTTTTGTTTAATCTCCCGGCTGGAAGCTATTATGGCTTTTCTAACGCGGCCGCAGCGCCGCCCTTGTGGTGAGGAGTCACACACTGGCGCAGCACCACGTGCGGCACCACCGCACTCCCTGACCAGCAAGGTGCTATTTCTGGAGCAGGGGGATTTATCTGTGATTTACGGCGCCTCGTTAGCATTGTGTTTTTTTCTTCTTCTTCTTCCTTAAAAAAAAAAAAAAAAAAAGTTTTTGGTGTTTCTTTTTTTTTTGCTGGACGTACAAATAAATTAGCTTTTTAATCCGGCCTGTCGAACTTGAAGACATTATATTAATAGTCAGTAAGTCATAAAACCGCTGTATTTTATCAGTTTTTTTCCAGTGTTTTAAGAGTCCTTTCAATAAAGAGCTAAATACCGTCGGGCTTCAAAGACACTGATTTCTGTTACTTTTGTTCTTTTTCAGTTGACATCAAAGCACTGGCTTTCTACACGTGCCACGATATATTTTTCCCTCCTATGAGGTGGCTCACCAACACCCTCCATCCATCTGCTGCTGCTCCAGCTCCCCCCTCTGTCACATTTTACAGCCCATTGTGGCCCCACCAGTCAAAAGGTTTGCCCACCCCCTGCTGTAAACAGGACGCTAATGACGGCTTGAGACACACGGCGTTCCCCCAGTCCGTCTCCCACAGCGCCCTCTGGTGGCGTGGAGGCAGAATGAAGCTGTTGGTGGAGTGCGGGTGATAAGCTGATAAGCTGATCTCTCACCGGCCGAGAAAAAAAAAAGTCATTTTTTTGGCTCGACATGTTTTTATGTTTCTCGCAACATACAAAGTGCACAACACGCAGTAACTGTGCGTCATGTCAAATATCACACGTCGAGTCAATAAATCATGTGAAGCATCCCGACAGACTAACCAGATGGGCTGTCGCCGCAGTCCCCCCGCCCCCACACCCCCCGCCCGCTCGCCGCTATACACACGTGTATGATTTACAGCCACGCACACACACACACACACACAGACACACACACTGAGACGCAGAGCCGTAAATCTCGTGGTACAAATCGTACGACACATTAAATCCGAGGTGGCAAAGATACATGGGTTACACATGGCCAGCGGGAGGCGTCGGTTAGCTCCCTGACCCCGCCTCCTCCCCAAACCTCCCCGCAGCCCCCACCCCCTCCACGCAGACACACAAATAGTGAATCGTCAGATTTACGAGGCCACAAACAGGAAGGGCGAGACTCAGACGGGGGAAAACTGAACCCTGAGAATGGCGGCCGCGAACCGCACTCGACAGGCGGCCGCGCTCCGTCCTGATTGGCCGGCTGCAAGCGGGGGAGGAGTCAACCGCGGGTGGTCACAGCGCCGTGATTGGTTTGTGGGTCTGTTGAGTGAAAAACAATTGTCCGATGTCTCGTTTTGTTGCATAAATGCGCCTGAATGGCAAACACAAACTGTGTGTGTGTGTGTGTGTGTGTGTGTGTGTGTGTGTGTGTGTGTGTGTGTGTGTGCGCGCTTGCGTGTAGCTCACGGATGAAGTTGCTCTTCAACGAAGACAGGATGTGAAAATGCTGCGTCTGCTCCGCAGCTGAAGCGGAACCATTTCATTGTGACGAGCTGAATGAGCCGCTGATGGTCACATGACTCGGGTTGCTTTGGAGGTTCCAGGAAACAGAACAGAAAGGAACACAATAGCATAGAATAGCATAGAATAGAGTAGAATATCTGTATTAACATTGTAGCAGGTAGACAAGGATGTTTCAGTGCGGCTCCTTCTTTGCACTGCAACGACAGATGAGCAACACACACACACACACACACACACACACACACACACACACACACACACACACACACACACCAAAAAGTCGACTAGTTAAGTTGAAGAGAACTTTTTTTGTGACAATCATTAAAATAAAATTATTATTTGGAAAAAAAAAAACACTTTAAATTGGCTCTAACACTGGTTGATTAATCTTGCTGACATTTAATCCCGTTATGTTTCTAGATTTATGATTATTTTTATTCCAAAAAGAGGATTTTTAGCTCCAATGAAGTTCTGTGTCTCTGCGTTCTGCTCCAGCAATAATCAAATCAATCCCACAACTTTGAGATCAAAGCTGAGGACGGAGACGGAGAACAAAAAAACCCATCTAAAATCAATAGTCAAGCGGGGTGAGGAGCCGACGGGGCTGATTGGCCGTCTCCAACTCCTCCCCCCCGGGGACATGGCGGTGTGCCACTGTGGCCGTCTTCCGTGTGACCTTCGACCCCGCCGCCGCCTGATTGTGGCTCTTCAAAATGCCAGCGGCGTCATTAAGGCGTCGGAGCAAAGCTGCCGTTTAGCTGAAGGTTCGCAGCTTAAAGAGCCTTTTCACACACACACACACACACACACACACACACACACACACACACACACACGTCCTTTAATCTGGATCTAATATCTTCAGACTTAGAGATGATTAAATGTCGACCTGAACTGGAAGGAAGAGATGAAAAGAAAAAAACACCAAACAGGTGGAGCACCTGAACCTGAACCCTGCCGGCAGAGGAGTGTGTGTGTGTGTGTGTGTGTGTGTGTGTGTGTGTGTGTGTGTGTGTGCGAGAAAGAGACGTGAGATGTGAAAGAGCACCGAATACATTTTTAATGCGAGGGAACCTCCCCCCTCCTCCCTCCGCCTCCTCCTCCTTGTCGCCTTTATCACATCTCAATAAAGCCCCCCCCCCCCCCCACCTCCGCAGCCCCCCCCCCCCCGCCACCCCGCTACAATAAACTCTCACTTCCTGCTTTTTTTTTAATCCTCACATCATACAAAATTCAGTGGAGGGGAAGGAAGGAAGGAAGGAAGCAAGGAAGGAAGAAAAGGAGGGGGGGGGTAGAGGCGGTTGTGGGGGAGGGAGGGGGGTCAAGGACTGCGAAGCGTCATTAGCATTTAGATTTGAAGAGGCGGAGGCGGAGTCGCGGGGTGAAGGAGGAACGAGAGGCGGCGACGAGACGCAGCGAGAGAGCGGGAAAGGAGAAAAGCGAGAAAAGAGAAGAAGAAGAAGAAGAAGAAGCAGCAGCAGCGGAGTTGGCCCTCTGTTTGCAGCCCGCCACCAAAACCTGCCCGCTGCCTTCACTGACCTTCCTTCAAAGAGCGACCTCTGAGGAGGGCTATCAGTCAGGGCCCATTGTGACATCACAGAGGGGGCCGGCGCTAGACTCTGCCCCCTCGTCAAGTCACAGCCAATCAAAAGCTCTTTTTGGGCCATGTGGGATCCCCCCTCCCAGGTGCAGTACCTTGAGTGGCCACAGGGGGAGGAGTCTGCAGCCCCCTACAGGGCTGCACACACACTGCAGGACTGGCAGGTCAAAGGTCAGGGATAATCCACTCCTGCTGAAACACTGTCGAGTGCAGGTCTGCAATGATGGTGTCACACTGTGTGTGTGCGGCGTGTGTGTGTACAGGTGTGTGTGTGTGCAGTTGGATATTCATGCTTTTGTGTGTTTTGTCTTTTTTTCATTGTGTGTCGATTCCGAAGCGGCAAAGTGCAAAAAAAAAATTGAGGAAATCGCCTGCTGTTATGGCTGTCAGAGCCAATCAGAGTGAGGGAGAGAGGAAGAACAGGAAGTGCGTTTGCTGGCCCCTCCCCCCACCCCCCCCCCTGTCTTTGCACGCTGCTGCTCATTTGTAGCTTCAGCAACGTTTTGTGTTGAGCTGCGGCTTCAGGATTGAGTTTTTACAGTGTGTGCCAGTGTGTGTGTCCGTGTGTCCTCGCCCCGTCACGACACACACACACACACACACACACACACACACACACACACACACACAGTGGTGTTTTTATCCTTGTGTTTTTATATTTTTCCCGCTGGAGAAAAACGATGGTCCGTCTAAATGGAAGCGAGCCGAACTTTCATTACGGCTGCAGATAAGCTGCTAATGTAGTTTTGACTTGCTGTGTGTGTGTGTGTGTGTGTGTGTGTGTGTGTGTGTGTGTGTAGTATTGTAAACAGCCCCGGTAAATCACTAATATGTACTGCGACTCTTCTGCTGCAGCAGATATGATGGTTGCCGCCGCCGC
>CM020518.1:3662500-3680000 GCA_009823395.1 Thamnaconus septentrionalis
TTTCCGCCCTCTCCTGGTGTGACCCCCACCTGCCCTGACATCCCATAATCCCCCTGGTTTCCTGCGCTGAATAAACATGGCGAGGCGGCAGCAGCAGCGACAGCGACTCACAATTGGAGGCTGTTGCTCTGCACACGCACACACACACACACACACACACACACACGTCTTGCTCTATCGTGCTAGTTTGAAACACATGTGCTGCTCTGTGTGTGTGTGTGTGTGTGTGTGTGTGTGTGTGTGTGTGTGTGTGTGTTTGCATGCACATAAATCAGGGACCTCCGGAGACACGGACGACTTCCTTCCCGGCGTCACTCTTTTAGTATTTTTTTATTTTCTTTCTTTTTTTCTTTTTACGAGCTGCTTCCCGAAGGGAGACGTGACTCACATGGAGCCGTGACTCGACTCGACTCGACTTCGTTCCATCTCCATCGAGTCATTGAGAGAAAAAAAGACAAAACAACAACAACAACAAAAAAAAACAACCCCACAAACAAAACAAAACGCCAGCTGGGAGGAATCTGGTTTCAGCAGCCGGGGGCTAACTGGCTAATGCTAAGCAGGCGATGTTTGGACTGTTGTATAGTTTTAAAGAGCTTCATTGAGTCGCACTTTAAAAATGAAAATATGATTGAATAATATGGATGGATATTTGTCGTTCCTGAAGGAAATTTTATTTGGAAAAAAACAAAGTCCAACAGTCAAGAATCAAACTTTGCTCTGTTGTCGTCTGCTGCTGCTGCTGCTGCTGCTGCTGCTGCTCGTCTCTCCAGGCGACAACTATTGTTGTGTCATTCGCAAACGATTCCTTTCAAGTGAACGAATCGAACAAATCACGTTCTGATTTGTTCCTTTCTTTCCAGTTCACATTCGCGAATGAATCACGAACCAAGAAACGAAAATAAAATGAATCACGAACAAACAAATCTGCCGTCCAGTTCATAGTTGCGAACAAATCAACAAACGGAAAGCGTGTGTGTGTTTGTGTGTGTGTGTGTGTGTGTGTGTGTGTGTGTTCAACATACACACACATAAAAAAAAAAAAAATCTAATTGCTTGACTTGCAAATAAACTTCACTTATATCTGACAACGTTGTCTTGAGGATTGTTTAGCACTGAACGATTCGGGGGAACGAATCTTTTTAGTGAACTGAATCTATGGATTTGGTTATTTCAAACGAACTGCTTTTACAAAGGCAAAAGTCCTTGCACATCTATTGACACAGCCGGTGCGTCGGAGGGTGACAATAAAGTCCAAACTGACATAAAGAAAAACTCATTGAGAAATGTCCATGACCGAAGCGTCGCGTTCAAAAGTTTTGCAAGTTGGCTACGTGTGCGGGAATTCCTTTTTTGTCAAATGAACTGCTTTTGACATCAGTAGCGAGAGCGTGAGGACGGAGAAGCAATAAACTGGATTTTAAAAACCAGGGATGCGCCAATGACACTCTGTCTTTTTTACAGAACGAGCTCTTAGATCTCAGTGCTCTCCGATACTGACACTCAGTGCTGGTTACAGTCATTATACGTTGTAGAATGACTTTGACTATTTAAAATTTTTTCCACAGATGTTCTGTAATTTGATGACATCACTCGGCATGTTTTTCGAGAGCAAGTTTCACTGGAGCACAAACATGTACAACCGGTGTCGCTGTCATCGTATCGGCAAGTACTTTGCAAGTACGGGTAGAGTCCTCGACCCCGGTATTGGTGCATCCCTACTAAAAATGTTGTAAAGAAATAATAAAAAAAAAATAACCTTGTTGTAAAGAAGCTTTTCAGCTGCGGCTGATTTTTTTCCCCCAGCGACCTGAATGCAACTTCAAGTCGTGGAATCGCTTTTTTCCTCTTCTTCGGCTCTTCCTCCGCACACAGCGCCGACTTGTTCTTCTTCTTCTTCTTCTTCTTCTCGGCTTCCTGAGGAAAAAAAGCAAAACTCGACTCACCCAGGAGAAAACGGCTGCGTCTCAATTAACCCGAACTGGGTGGAAAAAAGAGAGAGAGAGAAAACATCAGTTTTACATCTCAATCGCAGCTGATTTACGAGGAGCTGAGGGACTCTGCACCTGTGTGTGTGGGTTTGTGTGTGCCGTTGTGTGTGTGTCTCATGTCCCGGCATTTTTTTTTTTTGGGACTGAAAAAAAAAAAACTAAAGTTTTCTGGGAACGTCTCTCTTTCACAAACACACACTTCACTTGCGAAAAAAAGAGAAAAAAGAGGGAAGTCGACTGTGAATCAGCCTGATGGCGAGAGAGAGAAAAGTAAAAAAAAAGTACAGGCGGCGAGCTCTGATTGGGCCACATTCAGCTGGAGGAGGGGGAGTGAGGGGGGAAATCAGGACGGGCAAAGATCCTGCAAGGGGGGGAGGCGGGGGTGAGGAGGAGGAGGAGGGGTGAAGGCGGGAGAGGGGGGTGAGGATGGAGGCAGGCCAACAGCCCGGAGCTCCGAGTCGGGAAGAATCGGGCGGATGGAATGTGTTAGGACTGAGGACGACAGAAGGAGGAGAAGAGGAGCAGCAGTAGCAGCAGGAAGAAGCTCCGAGTCACATGACCAGCGACTGGTGGAAGCAGGAAGTGAAAAACACAAAGAGGGAAAGAACTAAACACAATGAAATAACACGATGTTTGTCAGAATCTGATCGACGAGGTGCTGCTGATGATTGAACCTTCCACTTCCTCCCGTGTTTGGGAGTCACGTGATCGTCCAGACAGGAAGTGCCTCGGACAAACTGGAAGTGCTTCCAGACAAATGGGAAGTGCCTCCGACAAACAGGAAGTGCATTTGAGAAATATGACGTACACAGGACAAATGGGAAGTGCCTTGGACAATTGGGAAGTGCAACCAACAAACAGGAAGTGCTTCCAGCAAATAGGAAGTGCCTCCGACAAACAGCAAATGCATTGATATGCAAAAATTTCGGAATGTTGGGAATCTTGACTTGGATGGGAATGCTGGTCGCATGGGAAACACAGGTGAGTTGATATCCCTGTGCAGTTCCACCTCCGGCCACCAGGCGGCTACCAGCAGCTTCTCCTGCTGGCTGTCCACCCTGGTTTCTCCAGGATTTGGAAAAAATAAATCAGAACAAAAAACAAAACAAAAAAAATCCTCTGGATCCTCAGAGTGTTGCTCCTACAAGAGAGAAAGAAATATCTTTTTTGCAGCTAGCGGGGGTTTGCGACGTTAGCTAACAACGACTTGCCATGAATCCTGTTTTTTTCTTTTTAAATATTCTCCGGTCTCGTTGATGTCTGATGTAATGGGGAAGTGGGAGTTTTGTTTTTTTTTGCGTCCTTTCAAGGAGCAGAAATGAGACGTTTATCTGATCATCCGTGTTTCATGTTGTCGGCAGCGAAGCGACTTCCCCCACTTTGATGCGTCATTACAGGAGGAAAAAAAATAAAAAAGAAACACAGTATTTCCTGATAAATCAGGCGGCGGAGAGTCGAGCAGCTGCTGCTGAAGTTTGACAGCGTGGACGCTGCGGCTGGTCTGTCTGAGTGCAACATTTCCTCAGTAGAAGAAGAACAAGATGAAGAAGAACAAAGTGCTACAAAAAGCACTGGCAACTACACGCTGCATCTTCCCCTGCTAGCCGCGCTAGCCTTCCAAGACTAGCTGGCTGGAGTCTTTCAGGGCTCAGACTCCGCCCACCATCGTGCTTCGCCAACTCCCACAAACAAGAAAACTTGAGGTTGATGTTAGTTGAGTGGCTCCTCTGTAGGAAGTAGGAAGTCTGAGCGCTAGCGCGGCTAACGCTAAGGGCGACAGACCTCTCGTTTGGTGAGGACACAGTTGGTGTGCGACAGGATGTGTGTGGCAGCGCAGTTGCACTCTTGAACAAGACAGCCACAACTTGTCACATCGTCCTTGTGTGTCGTGTCGTGTCGTGTTGTGTCGTCGTCGTCGTCTTTTTCTTCCTCGCGCCGTCCAATCACGTCACACGTCACTTGCTGTTAGCGAGGAGCTCTCAGCGGGACGGCCCTCCACCCCGGCCTGGAGGTGTTGACACTTCAGCTCTTCAGTTTGTCTGCTGGACCGGATTCTGCTGATCCGAACCTTTCATTTACAAGTCGGGATGTTTATGTTCATTTTGTGTTTTATTGAATTAAATACATTGAACTCATCTAATTTTCTGGAGAAGCGCCGCCCTGCAGGCCGGGAGGTCGTTCACCCTGCGGCGCCTATAGTGGACGGCGGCCAGCTTGTGTCACGGCGACCCCGGGAAGACACTGCTCTGGAGATCAGCCCGCTGTGATGTCACAAAGGGCGACGCCATTATTCCAACAAAGCGGCTTTGGTTTTAGGACGAGGTTGTGGAACGAAGGGCTGAATCTTTCTCGGCGAGCGTTTGGTTTGCTGCCGCAAACTTTTTCTTCCTCTCCGTCCACCGCTTGAACCTGCAGCGGGAAATAATTATTCTACGATCTTCAACCTTCGTTTAACAACGGCCACTGTTACTGCAACCTATTAAAGTCTCGGCCGTCCCCCCTCCCCCTTCTCCTCCTCCTCCTCCACCTTCCATCCCTCCTCCTCTGCCTCTACCTGCTCCCCCTCAGCCTCCTCTCTCCCCCTCCTCCTCCTCCAATAGGAGCGACATCGTACAACTGATCCATTCAGCAGAATCGAGGCCATCACCAGGAAAGAACCTCCTCCACAGTCGCCGCCATGTGTGGAGAAATGTTCGCTCCGCCAGCAGGCAAAGAAAAAAAAGAAAATCTTTTCTCATCACGTAGCGAGGCGCATCAAAGAGCCTCTCCAGATCCGCTGATGATAATCAAGTAGCGGGGGGGCGGGGGGGGGGGCACTTCACGGCAGAGAGTGGAAACCAAGGCCGGCACGCCGTCGAGGTGGAATATGCGAAGATTTTCTTCTTCTGTGGTAAAAATGCCCCTTGGGTCACATGATTCTTCTTCTTTTTTTCTGAAACATCTAAAGAGTGAATGTTTCTCTTTTGTTTGATGGGTTTTGTTTATTTTTTTTTTTAATATACTTTTACTATTTATTTATTTATTTTTCCATAAAAGTGTCTTTGTGGAAAAATGTGAACAATTTCTAAAAGAAATCTAAAAGTCTTCCTCTCCTTCTGCCTGGCCGAGACACTCAAATGCCACGTTCATCATCATCATGCCCCGCCCCCTTTTCTCTGTCATCCACCGCTAACAAAAAAGGAAAACACTCTGCATAGAAACTGGTGGCCTTTGGGCCTTTTGTTTGACACCACCAGCCACCAGGGGGCAGCAGCTTCCCCCCCCTTCTTTCACTTTAAACAGCATTAATTGGTCGTTGTAGCATCGAGCGACTTCGTAGCCGAGAGGAAACCTGAGAATGGCGCTGAACGTCTGTGTGTGTGTGTGTGTGTGTGTGTGTGTGTGTGTGTGTGTGTGTGTGTGTGTGTGTGAGAGAGAGAGAGAGAGAGGGAGAGAGAGAGGGAGGAGGAGGGAAAACATTTCCTGTTCTTTACTGTCCAACGACTGGAGCTAATAAACTGCCTCGCCTCGATGTGTGTGTGTGTGTGTGTGTGTGTGTGTGTGTGTGTGTGTACGAGGTGTTCTGGCATCTGGCGTCCAGCAGCGGGACGTAAAAAATGTACAAAAAAGGGAGGGTGAGGGAGGGGGGAGTGTGTAGTCAAGTCGTTCATGTTCACACACACACACACACACACACACACACACACACACACTCTCTCCCGGGGTCGTCCTGCAGGTCACAGTGGGGACCTCAGACGCGCCGATGTTGTTTTTCTCACTTGCTTCCTTCCTGCTGCAGTTTGAAGTTTGTCCGTTTGAACCTGCTGCTGCGTCCCCTGCCCCCCCCCTGAACTCTCTCTTTAAAAAAAAAAAACATTCCCGTCGGGAGTCGCAGCGGGTCAACGATCCATCAAAGTGAGCGCCCCCTGGGGGGCACTTGAGGTTTATTCGCTGAGAGGTTTTTTTTTTGTTTGTTTTTTTTTCAAAAAGGAAGTTGGGGATAAAAAAAAAAGCGCATTTGACTCTGTATGTAAATCTGGGAGATATTCTTCATCATGAGGTTCATTGAGAAAAAAAAAAAAAAAGCATAGGTATCAAACTCTATACACCAATACAAAATCACTACTAGCGCTGGCCTGCTGCTATTAAACTGTTCTGCTGGTGTTCTGGCACGTCAATCAAGACAGGCTGTTCACTGAAGGATATTATTACTACTGACCTAATTGGTTTATTTTTTTATTTAATTGTTGCAATTTTTTTATTATCCCCACTGGGTGTTGGAATTTGATACCCCTGTTTTGACGGTGATTGGCGCACATACATGGTTTCACCAGAGTGGGCGCCACTACACTCGAACTTTTAGAAACTAGAGGGACAGTTTGAAAGATTAAATTCCTGCAACTGCTCCAATGTGTTGTTTTTCTGTGACTTTAGCTGTTTTTAATCGATGGGAAAAATGTTTAATTTCCTGGGTGATAAATGTTTTCTGACATTGCGTCCAATTTTTCTTCTTTTCTTCAGGCGCTCTCTTTGCTCCTCCCACTTCTGGAGTTGACCCCGCCGCTGGCCCCGCCCCCCCGACTCAACTGCACAACAAGGTGAGTTTTTTTCCCCATACCTGCTGTGAAGTTAGGGATTACTGCTGCTATCGCTAACAACTCAATGTTTTTTTTATTATTATTTTTTTTTATTCATCTCTTTAACATTTTTTCTTTGAGAGTCGGCGGAGCCAAACCAGTGGATTAATAATAGCTGCGTGTTGCTGCTGTTAAGTCGGTCGTTAGCAGTTTCCATTGAATGCACTCACACAAACCCACACGCACACACACACACACACACACACAATATAAATTTTAAAAAGCCAAATTGTTTTTTTTTTTGTTTTTGTTTACCGTTCAACCGCGTTCGTTTTGTTGAAGGAAAAAAAGCACTTTCTCCTCGATAAAAATCCAAAGTCAATTGAGCGGAAAAAAACTCCAGCAGGGAGCTTTTAAAGACGTGGAAACTCAACGACCTTCACCAACGACCTTCAATCCTTCCGCCAGCTCCAGTGTTTTTATTTCCTCCACATATGGGAGGCAGAGAGACCAATCAGAGGCGGAAGAGGAAAAGGAGGAGGAGGAGAAAGAGGAGGTGGTGGAGGAGGAGGAGAACGAGGAAGATGAGGAGGTGGAGAAGGAACAGGAGCAAATATCCAGTCCATATTTGGGGCCAAAAAAAAAAGATGATTGAAGCGTCTGAGGAGGCGAAAAAAAGATGATGAAGAAGTCGGACTGAATCCAACAGACGTGACTGATCGGATGAGAGAGTGAGAGTGAGGAAGAGGGAGCGAGACAGAGAGAGCGCGAGAGAAAGAGAGAGAGCAACGTCTGAAGTCGAGCGAGTCGAGAATGAAACTTTCACACATAACAAAGAAATTCAATGCACTTTAAAAACGAATGCTAAAAAAAAAAAACTATCAAACTGGAGGAAAATATTTTTTCCTTCAGTTTACAAAGTTTCCATGTTAATTCTCAGTAGAACGGAAGGAAACGACAACAACTTCAACTCTCAACGACGTATCAAAGACAGCGAGGGAAGTGGGGTACGTTGGCGCCCCCTCTGGTGGAAAGGAAGCGGCTGTACTACCTGTTCTAGCAGGTTCCAGCAGGTTCTGGCAGGTCTCATCAGGTTTTAGCAGGTTCTGGTTCCAGCAGGTTCTAGCAGGTTCCAGCAGGTTGCATCAGGAACCTGCTGGAACTTTGGGCCTTTGTTTGACACCACCAGCCACCAGGGGGCAGCAGCTTCCCCCCCACCCCATTCCTTCACTTTGAACAGCATTAATTGGTTGTCGTAGCATCAAGCGACTGCGTAGCTGAAAGGAAACCTGAGTGTGTGTGTGTGTGTGTGTGTGTGTGTGTGTGTGTGTGTGAAAGAGAGAGAGAGAGACAGAGGCAGAGGGACAGAGCTAATAAACCAAAAAACTGGATAAATCGCGCAGCAGGAAAACACACACATGCGCGCAGCGTGTTGTCGGTGTGGATGACAGCTGAGGGCCGACCCTGGCGGCGGGACGGCGAGATAATCGGCGCCGCTGGAAGGACGACTAATTAACGGAATCGGCGGCGGCGGCGAGCTGATGGTTGCTGCAGATTAGCAGCTTTCCACAGAGTTGAAAGGACCAAGGCGCCGCTGTCGGGTCCCATCCAGCTGAGTCATACGCATTGTCTCTGTTTGTGGTCCAAACCAACACACACACACACACACACACACACACACACTGTGATTGGAGCTTATTGCTGCAGGAATTAAGGAAGGAGGCGGGGCATCATCTGCTCCTGTCAATCATCCCATTGTCCCGCCCGTCGCCTCAACTTCCTGTTTCCTCGCCACGGAGCGCGCTCAGAAAAGCCCGCTCGCTCGTGGCACTCGGCGCTCATTTGCAGTTTTTCGAGGCGTTGAGGTTTGGTTTGAGGTCGCGACCCCTTGCGCAGCTCCAGGGACCATCCAGGAAAATCCAGGAAGAAAAAGGAAAAAAAAAACCCACGCTGATGTAGCATTTGGAGAACATTGTAAGGCGGAGGTGAGCTTATAATTATTATATATTATTATTAGGTATATTATTATACATTATTTTGTCACCCAATTGTGTGCTAGAATGAATGACTAATCCCACCACAATACAACTATGTACAAGTGAAAAAACGCGTCAACGAAACATCACAACGAGATAAAAACAATAATTTGCTAAACGCACAAAAAACAGCATTGTGCAAAACAAACAAACAAACAAACAAACAAAAACGCTCCCAATCAGGATCGTTCACTTCAAAGAGCTCTTAGAACTGGTTCATTTGCAAATGACCAATTGCTACTGCGCTGCCCCCTGTGGTAGCTGCAGGTACTGCACCTCTCTCATTCCCAATCAAAACGCACGACCGCGAACCTCCCAGAATCCTCTTCAGGTGTGGCGAACCAGCAAGAGTAGTAGATCAAGCACCATTCTATCTGTGTGTGTGTGTGTGTGTGTGTGCATGTGTGTGTGTGCATGTGTGTGTGTGCATGCATGCGTGTGTGAGGCTGTTACTGTCAGACACCAGGGACTCTTTTCTGCTCCACTTAACATTGTGTGAGGCTGCACACAAAGTGAGAATGGGGAGTTTCACACACACACACACACACACACACACACACACGCACACACAGTGTGTCGTGTGCACAACAACTTTCAGCCGGTCACTCGGCTGCTTGTCATCGCAAGCGACGTGCTTATTATTTCGTTTGGAGAGTTTGGAGAAACACACACACACACACACACACACACACACACACACACACCCACACTCGCACACACACACACACACACACACACACAGACAGTCAGGGTTCATGAAAATGTTATTTGGTGGCCAGAACGCCGTCACGCTGTCGCATCCTCACACAGATTTCACTTCAAAGGGAGCTGTCGGGTGGAACGCACAACACACACACACACACACACACACACACACACACACACACACACACACTACTGCTGCTGCTTTGTATGTATTTTGCTACTGATGGCTGGAAGTCAGAAAGAAACAGCATGTTAGCTTTGCCGTGTTAACGGCTCTTAGCCGTAGAGCTATGCAATCTCTCTCTCTCTCTCTCTCTCTCTCTCTCTCTCTCTCTCTCTCTCTCTCTCTCTCTCTCTCTCTCTCTCTCTCTCTCTCTCTCTCTGTCTCTGTCTCTCTCTCTCTCTCTCTCTCTCTCTCTCTCTCTCTCTCTCTCTCTCTCTCTCTCTCTCTCTCTCTCTCTCTCTCTCTCTCTCTCTCTCTCTCTCTCTCTCTCTCTCTCTCTCTCTCTCTCCGAAGCTGAACTGATGAAGCTGTCGTACGGTATCTAATTAAACTCTCTCAGACAGCCTTATAAAAAAAAATCAACATCAATTTCTGATCAACACTGTGGATTGGCGTATTAATGCAGCCGCTGTTGTAGTCTGCAACAGAGGCTGTCCACGTGTGTTCCAGGTGAGTGCGTTGTCAACAAAGACACCAAGGTGTTTGTATAGCTGCAACTGAGCAATAGCTATGTTGTGGATGAACCACATGAAAATTACCATTTAATTATCTAAAAAAAAGAACTTTAAGATAATTTAATCTGCTAATTAAAATATGTGGCTGCAACGTATTAAAAGCTGAACTAAAAATCAACAAATCAAAGACGTGCAAATGAGCTAAGATCCTCTAAGTGCTTAATAAAATGGATCACAGCTATAATGGCATCCTCGGTACTCCTCTTACTCTTCCACTCTTCTTCTTCCATCTTTCGATTCATTCAGACGCAAACACACCAGCTTTGGCAAATGTTGCCACCATGATGCAAGATTTCATTTTTATACAGATATTTGTTCTTTTTTTTCATGACTGTTGTGTTTTTTTTTTTTTCTGGTCCTGTCTCGGCCCAGAAAATATTTATTATGTCTGAGATTTCAAAAACAGCTGCTGCCGCTGAGTCCAGTTGTTGTGTTTGCAGGTGTCTGTCGGAGCTCGTTGACCCAGAAAACCTTTAAAAAAAAAAAATTCCAAGTTCCCTTTTTTTTCATGTTTCTTTTTTTCCTTACTGACGTTCAGTGGTGGCTGAAGGTTTTTTTCTTCTTCTTTGTTTCACTTTATTGGTCTGTTTCACCGACGACGAGGTCGAATGTCTTCTTCTCCTCTTCATCAGTGGGACGGACACACAGGAAATCATTACATGTTGTCTTTTGACCTTGGATTTTCATTGTGGTGTGTGTGTGTGTGTGTGTGTGTGTGTGTGTGTGATGACGCTGGCCGATGAATGAACAAAGCTCTGAAAAAAATAAATCAATAGTAATTCATCACTGCTGGTCAGAAAAGAAAAAGTGCAGTGTGTCGTACCGCCGTTTGGCCACTAGGTGGGATCTTTTTGAGATGTTTTTTTTTCTCTGGTCAGTGACGTCAGTCTGCCTTCTACGGAAGCGCATCGCTGTCATGACTTTGATGAATTTTTGACCATGTTGAGATATTTTATTCTCTCACTCTCCGAAAATGTTCTCCGATGATGTAAAAACGTCAAACTTTCCCGAAATAACGTGGTAGTGTCACGTTTAAATGTGAAAATTTATCCCATGTGAAAAAAATGTTTGTTGTTTTCTTTTTAAAAATGGGGGCGGAGCTTAGAATCCTATCCAGCTGATCCAGACGTCCTATTGGTGCAAGAGGTTTTCCACCTGTTGGACAAAGACTGTGGGAAAGTCTGGAACTTTGGCAGTCCTTGGAATTCTTCTTCTTCCTCTTCCATAAAATTTTTGAATTTCACAAATTTTCTCGACAGTCTTGCAGACGGAAACTGAAATTTTTGCTATTTTTCAAGGACATTGATGGAAGCGTTGCTTTATTTTTCTTTTCAAACAGATTAAAGCAGAAAAGTTTCGGCTTATTCAAAACGGATCAGAAGAAATCCTGCTTGACTTCCGGGGACCTCGACAGAATCCGACCTCGGCTCTTATTAACCAACACCTGCGAAGACTTAAATCATTTCAGGTGAAAATGATTTTTCATTCTTTTTTCTCTTTTTCACGTCTGCTGAAGTACTATATTTCGGAAAAAACTAAAATATAGTTTGTACAATATTTTACGTCCCTGCTATGACGTTCCCATATTTTTTCCTCCCTGGAATCTCCGACTCCAGAGAGCTCAGCGGGAAAATCCACGATCCGGATCCGATGTCTGGACACACTGGCCTTTAATTAGCAAAGTCGTTTTTTTGGTGGAAATCAGCTTTAATTGGCTCAGTGAAGGAGGCCAAATGCTTCCTTGTCGCTATTCGTTCCTCCCTCGTTAAAACTGCCTGAGAGGGAAAAAAAAGAAAAGTGAAAAAAGGGTTCGGCAGGAAGTACAAAGACGGGCTGCTCCTCCTCCATCTCGTGATCCTCCTCCTTCACCTACCTCCTCCTCCATGTCCTCCACGTCCTCCTGCTTCACCTCCTCTTGCCCCTCGTCCTCTTCCTCATCCACCTTCTACATCTCCTCCTCCTCCTCCACCTCCTCCGCCACCTCCTGCAACACAGGCAGCCTCCCACATCCAGTGTAGCATATAGACAGCAGTGATGCCGAAGGTCCAGGTCTTCTTCTCTTCTCACTGATCTTCTTCTCAGTGTTTCAACTTCCTACCTTTTTTTTTTTATTTTTTTATTACAAAGTTCTTATTTCATTTTATTTAATGGTCGCAGGTTTGTGAAGCTCCTGGCAGAGATGACGCTTCGCTTCCTGCTAACGAGCATCTTGGTTCTCCTCTGGCCATCTTTCATCAGCTGAGGGATCCTTCTTCTTCTTCTTCTTCTTCTTCTTCTTCTTCTTCTTCTTCTTCTTCAGTCGCAATGAATGAATGAATTAATCAGGCTGCCTGGCTCCAGCCATCCAAGGACTTGGACCGCAGGAGAAATTCGACGAAATCTTATCCGGATCTCCTCAATCCTAATCCTTGATCCTGATCCTGATTTTAAACTTGACCTGGATCCTGATCCTTATCCAGATCCTGATCCTGAACTTGAATTTGATCCTGATCCTGATCTTCATCCTAGATCCTGATCTTGATCTTTGTCCTGATCCTCATCGTGGATCCTAGTCCTGATCTTGAATCTGATCCTGATCCTGATCGTGGATCCTGAACCAGGATGACATCACTTGCTACCAACAGTGTGAGCTCGCTGTATCGAGAATGCTGATTGGTCCGTTCAGGCTCTCGAACCAGAACCTGAAGACAGTGGCTAGTTTGTCGTCGTCGTTGTTGTCGTTGTCGTTGTTGTCAGTGTTGTTTTCTCAGTATCAGTTGTGAGAGACTTCAGAGTGGAAACCAAAACCAAACAAGTCGAAGCTACAACCATCAGAAGAAAGAAGTTTGCTGTCGAAACGCGTCGCATGATGCAAACTGGAGCAGCGACCAGTCCAATCCTTTTTTTGTTCTGATGTTTTTTTTTTTCCGCTGCTGCTGCTGCTGCTGCTGCTGCTGCTGCTGCTGCTGCTCCAGTAATTGGCCTCAGACTGAGAGGAGGAAGATTTATTCCGATTAAAGAGACGACAGTTTGCTGCTCCGCTGCTCCGGCAGAAATAACGAAGCGCCGCCGCTCGCTGGACGGCCGCTGTAATTGGAAACTTTAAGGTGGAGTGTGTGTGTGTGTGTGTGTGTGTGTGAGTGAGTGTGTGTGCTGTGTATGTGCGTATGTATGTGTGTGTCTGACACCAAAGTCAGTGTTTTTTTTCAGTGAGGTTTTTATTTCTGCTGCCCAGGAAATTTTAACAAGCTGAAACAAAAATGGAATGAATAAAAAAATTTAACAAAGGTTTTTTTTTTTTTAATTTATTTGTTTATTTTTAGAAGAGCAGCTTGTACATTTTAGAGAACTCGATGACGCTTCATCGTAACATTGTTTAATTAAAAACAAATAAAAATAATAAGCCCACACTTTTCAGGTCATGGATTGATTTTTTTTATGATCAACACCAGAAAAAAAACAAACTTCTTGTTCTGCGTTTCTTTCTTCTTTTTTTCTTTTTTCTTTTTAGCAGCCGTCCTGTAATATTTCTGTATTATATTCACAGAGATGTGGGCAGTTTTCCTCTTCTGCTCTTCCTCCTCCTCCTCCTCCTCCTGCTGCTGCTGCTCCTCTGCTTTTTTCCCCCCAGAAGTGACAGTCTGACATTTTCAATTTGAGCCCTGAAACATGAAGATGCGACTTGTCAGATTCCTGCAGTCTTTTCTCCTCGGCCTCTCGCTGCGTCACAAAACTCAAAAACTCGAAGCTCCGTCTGGATTTTCATATCCTGCACGTTTTATGGCCCCCTGAAAAGAAAAGAAAAAGTAAAACAAATAATATATATAAATATATAAATATTTTTCCTGGAAACTCAGTTGGTCTGAAAACTAAAAGTGAGTCTTTTTTGATTGCGAAGAAGAAATGTAATCTGATGTGTGTGTGTGTGTGTGTGTGTGTGTGTGTGTGTGTGTGTGTGCGTGTGTGTGTGAGAGTGTGTGTCATGGTTGTTAGTAGCGCTCGTTTCAACACGTTGTCTGGTTAGAAGACGGAAGTCGCTCATTTGCCACCGTGTGTGTGTGTGTGTGTGTGTGTGTGTGTGTGTGTGTGTGTGCGGTCAGAAGAGCCCTGGGACCCACAATGGGACCAGATGACAGGATCTGGTTTTTCAGGTTGGAGGGGGGGGGGGGATGAAAGAGAGGGAGGCAGTAAATTAGAGCAAGTGGGGAAGGGGGGGTGGGGGGGCAGTGAGAGGGTGCTAGTGGGGGACCTCCCACCGAGAGTCACATGACCACCAGGGTGGCGCCCTCTTATAACAGGTGATGTGGTCGTTCTGAAGTGTCGGCGGTTTCACTTTGGTTTTCCGGGCTTCTCTCTCTCTCTCTCTCTCTCTCTCTCTCTCTCTCTCTCTCTCTCTCTCTCTCTCTCTCTCTCTCTCTCTCCCTCTCTCTCTCTCTCTCTCTCTCTCTCTCTCTCTCTCTCTCTCTCTCTCTCTCTCTCTCTCTCTCTCTCTCTCTCTCTCTCTCTCTCTCTCTCTCTCTCTCTCTCTCTCTCTCTCTCTCTCTCTCTCTCTCTCTCTCTCTCTCTCTCTCTCTCTCTCTCTCTCTCTCTCTCTCTCTCTCTCTCTCTCTCTCTCTCTCTCTCTCTCTCTCTCTCTCTCTCTCTCTCTCTCTCTCTCTCTCTCTCTCTCTCTCTCTCTCTCTCTCTCTCTCTCTCTCTCTCTCTCTCTCCTAGTCGGACCGCCTCCAAGTTTTTCTCCTCTCTCTCTCCTAGCACAGATGGTCGAGAAGATGCATCATGGGAGGAAAATTGTTTGCCTTTTTTTTATTTTTATTTCCAAAGGGCACCTTCACACCAAGGCTTGAGGAGCGGGAGGGGGAGGGGCTAGAGGGGGATGGAATCGGGTGGGGGGGTGGGCAGAAACCCACCGCCAACTTCAGGAAACCAGTTCTGATGTCAAATCAGGAAACTAAATATGGGAAAACAAGGAAAAAAAAAATCACCCTGTTCAAACAAACAAACAAACAAACACCCGTGATTGGTCCCTGAGAGGTCATGTGACATGACTGAGCGCGTTCATAGCTGCTCCTCAGGCCCGGATGGGGTTTTGGAAAATAAATAAATAAAATAAGCAGGATTGTTGGAAGCAGATGGAAAAAACCAACCAACAAATAAAAGACAACAACCGGAAAAAAAAAAGAAAAGCCACTTCCTGGCATCGGCTGTGGTCGCCGTGGCAACAAGCGTTTCCCCGGACTGAGCGGCAGACACGGCGTCCAAGTGTGTGTGTGTGTGTGTGTGTGTGTGTGTGTGTGTGTGTGTGTGTGTGTGCGCCCCAAAAACACGAGCAGTTAGCGGGAAGCTAACGCCGCACCACAGCGACTGACTCCGCTCCTTCAAACTGCAAACAAAGGAAGCATTTTTTTTCCGAAGGACGGAAGTAAGGAAGGAGGGAGGGAGGGAAGGATGGAAGAGGGGAAGAGGGGAAGAGGGAAGGAAGGTGGGAAAGGGAGGAGAGAACGAAACAGGTAAAGGAAGGAGGGATAGGAGGGATGGAGGGAATGAAGGAGGGGTGAAAAGAATGAAGTGGGGAGGCGTGGAACGACGGAAGAGTGGAGGAAGGGAGGAATGAAAGAGGAAGGAAGGAAGGAAGGAAGGAAGGATGGAAAAAAAGAAGGAAGAAAGGTCAAAGGTGGCAGCGTCTTGTCCCTGCGTGGGGAAAACTCACTGCACTCTGACATGAACAGGAAGTCCAGGATCAAACGGCTCCCACCGAGTCACAGACTCACTGAATCACTGAGCCGTCCTGATTCGAATACTCTCGCTGTGACTCCCAGCGGCGACACTTTTCTCTGTCTTTCTTTCTTTCTTTCTATATTTTATTTTATTTTTTTTCCGACCGCTGTCGAGTCGACTGGTTCCAGCAGCTTCAGGCCTCATTTCACTTGACGACCATCGGCGTTCCGGCTCTGCGGGAAGGTCGGAATGTGATTAAACTCTGCTTAACGAGCGCCGCCTCGTTAACCGTGGGGACAGAGGAGGAGGCGGGTGGGGGTTGGAGGGGGGGGGGGCGCAGTGAGTTTTCCCCACGGAGGGAAGAGACACTGCGACCTCTGACCTTTCTTCACTCATTCGTTCCTTCCTTCCTTCCTTCCTTCCTTCCATCCATCCTTCCCTCCTTCCATCCCTCCCCACCTAATTCTTTTCATCCCTCCTTCATTCCCTCCATCCCTCCTTCCTTGATTCCTTTCGTTCTCTCCTTCCCTTCCCTCATTCTGTCCCTCTTCCATCCTTCCCTTCCTCCCAACTTCCTTCCTTCGCTCCTTCTTTTCATTCCTCATCCAACCCTTTTCCCCTCCTTTGTTCTTTCCTTCCTTCCCTCCCTCTCTCCTTCCTTTCTTCCCTCTCTCCTTCTTTTCATCCCTCCTTTGCTCTTTCCTTCCCTCCTCCCTCCCTCCGTCCTTCCCTTCCTCCTCTTCCTTTCTCGTCTCGACTTTATTTCCATAAAATACAATTGAAACAGGATCTTTTTTTTCTTCCTTTTTTACGGCGGTGCAGAAAACGAGACGAAGCGGTGAAACCAAAGAGACGCTTCAACTCGCCGCTTTATCGTTTAATGTGCCATTAAAGACTCCACACTCCCCTCCCCTCCCACCTCTTCCTCCTTCTCCTCCTCTTCTCTTCTTTCTTCTCCTCCTCCTTCTCCGTCGCTCCGACTTCCTGTCTGCAGGAGTCGACTGCGTCCATCTGCTGCTGCCGCTGCTGCTGCCGCTGCTGCTGCCGCTGCTGCTCTTCCAGGCGGCGCGGTGGATTTTTCACGGCAGTTGACACCAAACGAGGTAAACTGCGCCGGCGGCGACGCCTCATTAGTCAGAGTGAGCGATGGGGGCGGAGCCAGTCCGCAGCTCATCATTCATTGGCCGCCACGATCTGCCGCCGCCAGGTCGTTCATCTCGGGAACGACGCCTGTTGTGGGTTTTTTTTTTTTTCCTCCGGTTGACTTACAAACTGATTTCAGCTCCACTTTGACAATCATTGTAAAATAGTAATAATGAGAAAAGAATGTCGGTGACGATTCTTGAATGCACCGCAAAAAAATAAAACAAAAAAAAATCCACTGCTGCTGCTTTGCATTGCGAGGAAACTGAAGCAGAGGAAGGCGGAGGAGATTAAAGAGGAGGATGAGGAGGCGATGGAGGAGGAGGAAGAGGTGCTGTCGGAAGGGACGGAAGAGGAGGAGGAGGTGGTAGAGGAGAAGGTAGAGGAGGTGAAGCAGGAGAGAAAGGAGGAGTAGCAGGTGGAGGAAGAGGAGAAGGAGGTGGTGGTGGAAGAGGAGGAGAAGATGGATGCTTGGATGCCCCTCAGTTAAGCCCCCCCCCACCAAGGAAAACCAGATAACATGATGTGATTGGCCGAGCCAACTTGCCCGCCCACCCCTCCTTCCACCAGCGGGGGGCACTAGCTGCACTGTTGGCGACCCCAGCAGTCCAAAGAGCTTCCTGCCGTCTCTCCTCCT
>CM020518.1:3685000-3755000 GCA_009823395.1 Thamnaconus septentrionalis
AGATTCAACGCCGCCGCTAATAATGAAGTAATGAAGTGTTTACTCTCCAAAAATGTTATTTATTTTTTACATTTTTATTCTAATCGAACTAATGCGATGGCAGCGTCCCAGGGTGGAATATCCTGTGAATAACCCCCCCCCCCGCATCCCTCAACTCCCCATAAGCCTCAAAGCCCCCCCCCCAATCTCTCTAATCACCGCCGCTGTCGTTAGCGTGCTAGCATCATGGGTAATCGCCAAGCTAATGGCTGTTTGACTGTAGCGGACTGTCGGGTCGTCGCCCCCCTTTAGCCTCCCTCCGGCGACGGCGGCGGTGCAGCCGACTGTGAGAAGCGCGGTGCCCCGAGATGATCAGCTTTAATTAATCTTGCTTACTTGCTCGTGTAATTTAAACATTTGCCGGCCGCGTTTGAGATGAGAGAGAGAGAGAGAGAGAGAGAGAGAGAGAGAGAGAGGAGAGAGAGAGAGAGAGAGAGAGCTTGACAGGAATTGACAATGACGACAAAAAAAAGTAAACAAACAAGGAGCGGGTGAGTCGAGTTAGCTTAACGGCGTGACCTCGCTGCATTCTGGGGAAAAAACAAATCCCTCCGGACTCCTGTCGCAGCTGCCTGTAGCTCCGCCCCCTTTTCCTTCCTCCTCAGACCATGTCACTCGACTCGGTTTTGGATCCAAACTGGAGACGGGAAGCTGAAGAGTGAGCTGTTAGCTCGTAGCTTTACCTTCGTTAGCCGAGCATTGAAGCAGCCGAGGTTTTTCGGTTTCGTTTTTCGTGAATATCGTGTTTGTTCATGTCACCTCTCCCTCCCCCTCCCCCATCTGAAACCCCGCCTTCCTCTCCACTGACTCCCACCCCCACCTCCCAGTCCCAGTATCCGGCCCTCCGCTGAGCGCAGAGCAGAGGAAACCTCATTCACTTCCTCCACATCCGTTTGCGCTGCTCCCCGTTTTTTTCCCCGCACTTATTAGCCCGGTGTTGCGTGACGGGTGTGCGAGGCTGCGAGTTGTTTGCTGTTTTGCTGAGCGCGTCGTTTATTAGAACGCTGGCCTTTTTTTTCTCTCTCTTTTTCCTTTCCTTTTTTCATCCACCCCTCGCACCTCCTGTGAGCGCGTGCTAATCGAGAGAGATCCAATTACGCGAGCCGCGGAGGGAGCTAATGATGGAAACACTTTTTCTCTGTTTTCCTCGAGCTGGTGGTGGGGGCCCTGGAAGCATTTTTGTGCCGATGCAGGAAGTGAGAGAATATTTTTGCGAGAGCTGGCTGCTGCTAACATACGTCCCCCCCGCCAATATTCAGGAAATTTATTTTTTGGCGTTCTAATCTTATTGGAAAAATAAAAATGTAACCAGTCTCTACTTGTGGGAACACTGGGACTGGCCATGCCCAGGAGAGATGGTGGCTGCTGATTGGTTCACGGAGAATTCTGTTGAGACGAATTTTAGCTCCCATTTTTTTGATGATTTAAAAAAGTAAAAAAAAAAAAAAAAAACCAGTATTATTAGGATTTCATCCTCAAATCCAAAATTAGGATTTTCCTTGATCCACCACTAGGTGGCTGAGACTCTGAATATTTTTCAATGATTTCGAGGATGACGAAGGTCTTTTTTTAAAAATTAAAAATTAGAAAGTTTTTTCTCTCTTTTTTTTTCTACCTCCTGTGTCTGCGGCTGAAAGAAGATTTGAATTAAAACGAGCTGATAGCGGCGCCTCGTCCGTCCACTCTGGGGGTCAGTCGGCACAATCTCGTTATCCACACTCTCTCTCTCTCATTTTGCGCGATTTCCTTGCTCGCCGTGCCGCAGATTAACCTCGGCAAATTAAATTTGTGCCGACACGGTTTTTTTTCTTTTTTTTCCAGGGCGAGGGGAAGGAAAGTGGTTTCATTAACGAGACGTCGGCGGCCGTAATGAAGTTGCTGCTTTGATGAAGTTCCAGTCCAACGCAGATTCACTTTTTTGAGTTTCAACTCACAAACAGGAAGTGATTTTTTTTAAGTCAGTATATATATAAAATATATATATATGGTTTGTAATATATAATAATATAATGTATAATACCATACGATATTATAGTATCTTACAATATTATATCATAGCGTTCATATTCAGACATATTTAATGTCATGTGTGCGCTTCAGCATGTAGCATGTCGCATATAGCAGCAGGCCGTTAGCGCAGCTGGCTAACGCCAAGCAGTGCAGGCGTCCTTCTGAGATCTCTGAATGGCTGAGATGATACTGCCTGGTTTTTGAGCTCTGCCCACTTCCCCACTGGCCCCGCCCCTCAGTAAGTTTCTCACGAGGTACAATTTTTGTGTTTTTGTTTTTTATTTTTGTATCTTTATTCTAACCAATGTGATACCAGCGTTCCGGGATTAGGCTTAGGCTTTTTTTCTTCCAGCTAAAAGTGTCTCAAAAGCAGGAAAAAAATCATCCGGCCGGATCAAATGCGGAATGATTGATGGTGCCATTAGCTGCAGCTGCTCGTCGGCAGATAAAAGCGGGGCTCGGCAAAAAATAAAAAAAGAATTAAATGAATAAATAAATAAAATAAAAATCCCCGGTATTAAAGCGACGGCACGAAAGTCCGAACAGGAGGGGTCGGCGGCGAGCTCGCTGAGACAGACAGACAGAGAGGCAGTACAGTAAGACAGGCAGACACACAGTGAGACGGACAGACAGACGGCCAGTCAGACAGACAGACAGACGGAGCGTCACGTTATTCTGGCTGTCAGTCACCAGGAACTCCGCTTCAGACTGATGGCCGGATTTTCCCGCCGCTAAAACGGCGGCGGCGGTCGGATTTGGCTTTGGAACGGGTGGAGAGCGGCGACGCATACAAAACGAGGAGGAGCCGCCGCCGACCCCTCCCAACCCCACTGCCTCCCCGGCCCCCCCTGGCTGAGGTGAATTGTGAGTCCGTGCTGAGATGCACCGCGGCCTGATCGCCGCCACTCATCATCCACAAATCACATTCATGACAGAGAGACCAGTGACAGTCACGCTCCTCTTCTGGTTGCTAGCACACTCCTTCTAGTTGATTTATTCATTTATCTTTTTATTTATTGATTTACAATTTTGTCTTATCAATTTATAATTTTTTTGAATCATTTTATTTGTGAATTTATTATCATTTATTGTTTTTCTTTCTTAATTTTGCTCCTCATCCTTTGGTACAAAATAAAAAATAAAAAAGCTACAGTTTAACTCGCAGGATTTCAGGACTTTTCAAACCTCTCTCGCTGCGTTTTTCCGTCCGAGGTTTAAACGGAGGCCGTGATCCGATGCGGTCGACTCTTCTCTTCTTTGTTTCCACGCAGTAACGACGCTGCGACTCATTAACCTCCAATCAGCTTCTCCTCCACCACCACGCTTTCATCTCCTGGAGCTGCTGGAGATTCTGAAAGCTTTTCATTTCTTAATTTTTACTCTCACTGTTGCCGGGAGCGCCGGCGCCCCCTTCTGGAAAACATTTGCCCGGGTTGTTTTCCTTCTCATCCGTCTTGACGAGATCCTGTTGGAAACTTTGGGAATTTCGGCTCTTTTTAAAGAAGCGGTTCTCTGCTTTCCCAGTTCTGCTGCTTTGTGAACAGAAAACTGTCGTTCTCGTCTTCTCATTCTCCTTCTTCATCTTCTTCTTCTTCTTCCGCTGCTTTTTTCGTAGGCTGAGGTTAGCCGCGTGGCGCTGGCCCCGCCCCCTCAACCTTCGGTTGACCCCTCCCGCCCCCCCCTCACAACCCCAGCTGCACGCGCGGTTGAAAAAAAGTCCCTTTGGAACCACAAACATCTCAACACGTCCAGTCGTTTCACCGCGGAGGAAGGGGGCGGAGCCTGTGGCTGTCAACTGTCACTCGGCCACTCCCCCTCCTCTCTCTCTCACTCTGTCTCTCTCTCGCTCTCTCTTTCTCTGCTGCTCGTCCATCCTCTTTTCTTCCCCGTAGGGAAACTTTTTATTTTCTCACACTAGATCAACTAAAATTGTTGTTTTGCTGAAATTTTCAAGCCGGCTCCAACCTCAACCGATTATTAAAAAGCTAAAAGCGGAGCCGTGAAAAAAAAGCAAAGGAAAAAAAATAGCCACCATGCGGCGATGGTTCCGAGAGCGCCGCCACAACTGAGAACTTTCCCTGAGAAAGAGAGATTAAAAAGCGTTTTTCCAGGGAGCGTCCCGTCCATCCATCCGGCCAGGAGTGTGTGCGTGTGTGTGTGTGCGTGTGTGTGTGTGTCTGTGTGTGTAAGTGAGTGAGTGAGTGAAGAGGGCCTCATTTGAACCGCAGCGGCGCTCGGCTCCGGGGGGGGAGTCGCCGCTAACGACAGCCTGCAGGGCGGCGATGTGAAAAACTCACACGTGTTGCTGTTTTTTTTACGGCCGCACGCTGCTTTAACTCTGTGGGAGGAGCTCCGTTCACTGCCACTGTGTTTCCTGTGGGGGGGTCGCGACCTTTGAGGGAGGGGAGCGGGATGGTGGTGTGGGAGCTTGTCACAGGCGGGTGACGGCGGGTGACAAAAGCGTTCCGGCTGAGAGGACGAGCCGACGGGTAGCTGGGTGAGTCACTGAGTCAATGAGTCAGTGAGTCAGCGGGGAAAGAAACGGGTCTCAGGTGTTTTGCTCCGCCTCTTCTGTCCTCCTCTTCCTTCCTCACCACCTCCACTTTCTCCTCCTGCTCCTCCACCACCTCCACCTTCTCCTCCTCCTGCTGCTGCTCCTCCTCTTCCTTCTCCTCCTCTTCTTCTCCTCCTCTTCTTCCACCCCTTCCTCCTCTTCCTCCTCCTCCTCCACCACCTCCAGCTCTTTTTCAGTCTCCGCCTCGCCGTTTTATTTTTGGCCCCCAGGTTTTTCTTGTTTTCTGCTGCTTCACTTCCTGTTTTTCCCGCTTGTCTCTTTTCGTTCGTTCTCCGTCACTCGACCTGAGGTTCAACATGACGATGACGCAGAGCAGCCAGAATTTCCCAGAGTTCCTCCTGATCAATAGACATTTTTAACTGGTGAACAGTCAGCGTGGAGGCGGAGGAGAAGTGTGACGCAACCAGAGGTTCTCCAGCCGTCCGAACTGATGGTTTTTATCGTCCTTTTTTAAGCTCGTGAGTCATTAAAAAGTGAGCTGGACTCTCTGGCGCCCCCTCTGGAGGCTGTCATCCTCCTCCAGGTTGGAAAAAGGGCAACAGTGGAAACTCCTAAAAATATATAACACTTTTAATTTTAGTCATTGTTGCTCTGGTTGTGGTGGCTCCATCCATTCATCCATCCATCCATCATCCCTCCATCCTTCTGTCCATCCATCTATCTGTCAATCTATTATTCCATCATCCATTCATCCGTCTATCCATCCATCCATCCATCCATCATCCATCCGTTATCCATCATGAATCATGAATCAAGATATATATATATTTCTGATATCTCTCTTTCTCTATCTATGTATGTATGTATCTATATATATATATGTATATAAATATATAAATGTATATATATACATACGTATATATATGTATACATATATATATGTATATATATATGTCATATCTCTCCTTCTTCAGTCTTTGCTTCATTCAGAACAAATGGATTCCAATAAATTGAGTGAGAGTGAGGAAAAACAAAAACATCCTCTGAATCAGCTCGGTCTCTTTTTTTTTTCCGGCTTCCTGCTGTTGCGAAAAAAACAGTCAAGAGTCGGCAGCGGCAGCTAATCAGATGCTGACAAACATTAATAACAAGCCGCCTCCTCCTCTCCCTTCATGACAGAAGAAGCGAGCCGGCAGATTAATAGTTCGCTGACAGGCAGAGGATAAAAGTTGCACGTCATATTTTTTTTTTTTTTTTTTTTTTTTTTTTTTTTTTTTGTTTTTTTTGTTCTGCGCTTCTCTTGCGATGATCCAGAGAAATAAATTATGAGCCAGTTCTTAAAGTCAAAACCCAGAAAACTGCATCACGCTGACAGGTCTGATGAAAGGATGAAGAAAGAGGAGGAGGCGAAAAAGGATGAGGAGAAATAAGAGGAAGAGGAAAAAGAGGAAGAGGAGCAGGAAGAGATAATCATCATCATCATCATCATCATCATCATCATCACTATCACCATCATCGCCGTTGCTGCTTTTGGAAGGAAATCAGAAACCTGCTCTCACTCTCCTCTCTCTCTCTCACTCGCCCGCCTGCTCGCATGGATTAGCACGACGTGCGCGAGAGTGAAGGTGATCCGAAGTGTGTCGGCGTTCCCGGCGTGATGAAAAACAGATGACGCAGAGAGAGGGAGAGAGTGAGTGAGTGAGGAAGAGAAGAAGAGAGAGAGAGGCTTCAGTTAGAGAGCGAAGAGCCTCTTGACACCCAGGAGATAGGGAGTGCGTGTGTGTGTGTGTGTGTGTGTGTGTGTGTGTGTGTGTGTGTGTGTGTGTGCCGAGGCTTCTTTCTCTCCGACTCTACAATCACTCACTTACACATTTTCCACACCTGGGAGCGAACGCCGCCGCCGCCGCCGCCGCCCTATTACGGCGGCGGCTGGCAGCTCCCACTCGGAGCGTCGGGATTAAAGAACTTCCCTCAAGAGCCACTTCCACAGCGGAAAATGAGGCGAGAAAAGCTGCTTCATCCTCCTGGTTCCTCTTCATCGGAGGCCGATGGTTTTTTTTTTTTTCACCACGCCCCCATAACCCCCCCCACCCCTCCGCTAACGGCTAATGCTAAGCCAGTGAGTGGTATTGTAGCGGTCGATTGGACTGTGCTCTCTTGCGTTCTGGTCTGTGCTTATTTGATGTTAATGGTGTTTATGGTGAACGTTGTCCAGTGAAGGCAACACACCTGTGATTGGCTGAGGTCAGGTGTGGGCGTGTCAGAGTGCAGAAGTGAGAGAGCGCGCAAAGAAACTGTCCGACGTCTCATCGCCACCCGCGTGTTGGAAGGGGATGTTGCAATATGCTCATTGCCACCAAGTGGTCAGGGGTGTGAATTGCAACCTGTCAAAATGACTGATGGCCTTCAGATTTTTCCGTCACTGTTAAACCGTTGTTACATATATACATACATACATATATATATATATATATATATATATCTGTATGTTTATATATATATATATATATATATATATGTATGTACATATATATATGTATGTATATATGTCATTGTAATATGTATAATCTAATAGAAAATTACACTTTTTAGCCCAATAGTGACAATACAGTCTCTTCACCCCCCACGCCTCCTACCAGGTTCTCACGGAGACACTAACGGCTAACGCTAAGCAATCCCCATCCCGCTCACAGCTCATTTCCTGGAGTCACGGCTCAGTGCCGTGTCCTCCAGGAAAGATGAAAAACTCTTCAAGAAAAATTTTGGAAATTCAGAATATTTTCACAGAATTTGTGAAAATCTTTCTGAAATGACAAATTTTGTGCTTGTACCCTCGAATTTTCTTCCTCCTGCTCAGTCTTAAATATGGAAAATAATTTCACCCCCTGAATTTTGAGTCTGGTTTTGTTACTTGTTGTTGTTGTTGAAGATGATTCATGGATTCATTTTGTCGCCAAATGACCGAAAAACAAATTAAAATTCCCACCAAATCTTCCAGATTTTCCCAGTGTCTCCATCTTGTCAATCAATTAACTATAGTCAGAAAATAGAAAACTATAGTCAGAAACTAGCGCTCTCTTGGCCCATGGCCCAAGAGAGCGCTAGTGGGTCATTTCCAGGTCATTTGCAGACAGTGAAAAAAAGGCGGAAAAACTATCGTAGCTGATTTTCTCCGAGTTTTCTTCCTGGAAAAAAAGGAACAACAAGCAGCAACGGCGTTTGTTCGTTCGTTTGTTCATTCCACAGAAACTTTCTCCCACTTCTCCTGCTGGAGCGTCGAGTCGGAAAAAAAATAAAAAACTTCCACTTTGCGACTTTTTTTTCCTCCGTGAGAAACAAGAATTTCTTTTGAAGCGAAGGAGAAGAAGAAGCAGAAGAAGTGGGAGCCCACACGTTCTTCACGCGGCGCTGCGGTTACATAACGACCATAGCAGGGCGGTGTGTGTGTGTGTGTGTGTGTGCGCGTGTGTGTGTGTGTATGTGTGAGCCCGTGCACGGCAGTGGCTGCGGCGTCCCGTTGCGAGCGAAACCTTCAATCAGCCGCTGATTTATGATCTCGTCACTTCTTTTTTTTTCTTTTACGGCCTGCAGCCGCCTCTCATTTAAAAACTCTTCGCCGTAACAAGTTGCCCTCGTCCCTTTTCGCCTTCTTCTTCTCCTTCTTCTTCTTCTCCCTCCTTCTCCAATTTGGCAGCGGTTTTCTGAACTGCAACGGCTTTGCGGCTATGTGCCGGCAGGGGTGGTTTTCGAGTGGGTCGGGGGGCTCAGGGTGATCTGGACCTCCAAAACAGCTCCAGGACCCACCAGTTGACAAACGCCGGTTTCAACATTGTAATCAATATATACAAATTCAATATCTAGACACAAATCTAAGGTCTTGTGAGATTAATTTCGATTGATTTCAATTTCGATCAATACTGCCACCGTGCGTTGGCATCGATACGAAATTAACCAATTAGTGTCCACTGAGGGAAAAGAGGTGGGGTCACCGTCCCCGTCTGCGCTCTGATTGGCTCTCGGAGTCGCTGTCGGAGAAAAGAACCTGTTGTTTGATCTTCATCCCAGATGATTGTCAGTCGGCTGCTTCAATATCCTGCTGGAGCAGGAGGCGAGGGAGAGAGAGGGCCTGGAGCTCCACTGAGGAACCTTCTTCCACCAGGGGGCGCCTCTTCTTGGCTTTTGTGTGTGTGTGTGTGTGTCTGTCTGTTGTGTTCAGGAGTAGGAAACTGACTCTAGAAACTCTTCTGATTGGAGCTTTTATAAAACAGTCTGAAAAAAGTCCAAGTCTCAAGTTCTCTGAGGAGGTGCTCCTCTCATCCATCCATCCATCCATCCATCCATCCATCCATCCATCCATCCATCCATGTCATTCTTTGTGTTTCCCTGGTCTCTGGTTCCTGGTCCCAAGTCAATGGCCCCTCGTACCTGGTTCTTGGTCGCAGGTTCCTAGTTCCTAGATCCTGTTTCCTGGTCCCTTGTTCATTGTTCCTGGTTCCTGGTCTCTGGTTACCTGGTTTCTGGTCCCTGGTCTCTAATTCCTGGTTCCCGGCTCCTGGTTCTGGACCAGTGGAAGTCGGCTGGCTGGACTGCTGGTCTCTCGGCTGGAGCCCGTGGTGGTCCCAGACCTGGTTGCGGTCTGTCGGAGGAGCTCTTTGAGGAACGTGTGGTAGCCGCAGGAGGCTCGGCTGAAGTCTGAGCAGCCAGAAACAACAACAACAAGCAGAAGAAGAAGCAGAAGCAGCAGATTAGTCCGGCGAGCGTCGTCACGCCGAGAAGTCAGGGGTCCAATTATCAACAACACTCGCTCCTTAATCCACACAGCAATTAAAATTCCAATTAGAGCTGGAAAAACAGCAGTGGAAGCTGGGTAAATATTGGCCCTCCCGTCCTCCCTCCCTCCCTCCCTTGCTTCCAAGCCCACCTGCTCGCTCGCGGTGGGTGGGTGGGCGGAGCAAAGGACCGCCGCTCTCCGAGAAGCTGCCCAGACGTTAGCAGTGCTGCTAGCTGCCGTGTCGGATAAATAAGGACACATTGATTCCACCAGCGGGGAATAATTGGATGAGGACAATTGCATTAGCATATTTCAGATAGCGGCCACTGCTAATCGCTGCGAAATTCATTTTCATCTCATTATCCCACATTGATGAGTGAGCTGATGGAGACTCTGAACTGCAACGCCAGCGTGTTTCTCTCTCTGTCCCTCTCTCCCTCTCTTTCTCTCTCTCTACCACTTGCAGTTTACGTGGCAGTTACGCGGTTTCTCCTTCTTTTTTCACACCGCTAGAGGGTGCAGTCGAGTGCAGCCGGTCGACTAAATTGGGGCCACTTTCATTTATTCGTTCATTCATTAATGCATCCATCCGAAGCCGGTTGGAACAAAAACTAAACGACCAAGTTATTTCTCAGGGTTGTGTGTGGGAGGCAGCAGGTCCGTCACTAATACTCGTCCCCCCCGCCCCCGGAAAGACCATGCGCTAACAGTTCTGGTCACAGGGTGGCGACACCTCTCTGGGTTTAGGTGGATTGGTTTGGATTCTGGAGAGAAATTCCTAATATTTTTTCTGTTGATTAATTTTCCCCAAAAAACTTTAAAAAAAAGTTAGTTCTTACTCCATCAATACAGAACATTTACATAAGCAAGGGGAGGACTCAAAACTGTTCCGATGGGCCAATCAGATTTCTTCTCCAACAGTGGAGTCGCCAGTCCAGTAACAAGAGCGATGCTTCCTATTGGGTGAAGTCAGTGGGCTGATGGGGATAAAATAAAAAGTTGTCCGCCAGCGATAGAAAAACTGCAGCATCCGCACTTAGCTGTAGCTCCACCCCTTTTCCTTCCTCCAGGGAGGATGCTGATTGGCTGACTGGTTCGGATCAATCGATTGATTGATCGCTGACAAACTCCCCTTGAAAGCAAGATGTATTTTTGGGAATTGAGCTTTTCAAGACGGATGTGAGAGATTTCAGATGAGTCAGTCAGAGAACATCCCTCCCTCCCGGCCCTGGTGGCCTCAAGGGGGCGATAGAGGGTGAAGCGGACAGAAAGTTACAGGAACCCCAGTCTGCTATAGAGGGTGCTTGTTGTTTTTTTTGTTTTGTTTTGTTTTTTTTTCCTTAGCAAGACTAGCGACCCACTAGCAATCTGGCCCCAGTGTGGCTGACGGTGACATTTTTTTGTTTTATCTGGAGCAAAATAAATATTGGCAGAGCAGGCTGGCTGCTGCTCGGCATTCTGGGAATCAGTGAAATCAGCGGCGCCCCCACAGGCCTATCGTTGCCTCACATCCGCAGCCTCCCGACGAGCAGGAATCCATCTCCCTGACCTCCGCTAACACCTCCAGTCATGCTGATACATACTGAATATTTATCGCACAACCCTGGAGCTCTCTCTCTCTCACACACAAACACACACACACACCTAACACGAAAGAAAATCTCGGCATTTGACTCCTGACTCGCTGTAGCAACGCTGCTTCCTGTCCGACATACAAGTTTTGGTAAATAATAATGATGATAGCTTTGATGAAAAAGACTCGTAAACTCGGGTATCCATGGATGCGTTGGAATGACTCAAGTTTGCTGAAACCTTTTTGTTCAAGGTCATCATCCATCCCTCGAGGCGCAGAAGTTATCAAACGTATTAATTGCAAAAGAAAACAAGTCGGAGTTGAGTTTATACGAGCAAAATTTTAAATGCTAACTAGCGAGCTAGGTTTTTAAAGCCATGAGAGAATTGTTTGCGGATTGTTGGCATAGAGTTGGACTCAACGAATCGCTTGTATTCGCTTTGAAATTACACTTCAAATTGCTAAAAATGTAACCTTTTTTTTATTCAAAGCAACTTCATTCCTGACACCAGCTTTGGTTTTTCCCCTTTGCCTGCTGGTGGATTCAGTGAACTCCAATGACGTCCTCGCCTGAAGGGCGCTCTCTGCTGCTCAGTGTGTGTGTCGGGGGTGGTGGTGGTAGAATTGCAGCGGCCGCTGTGGGAGCTTGTTGCGTCGGCTCCTCGTCGAAATGTTTCCCGACACAAGTTTGTTTTGGCTGTTTGGCCGACGACAGAATCCTCTAAATCCTCGACTCTCGCTCGCTCTGATTAGCTCTGGCGACATTCCCGCGACTTCCCAAGGAGCTTCCGGCCGGCTCATCCACCGGAGAACTTTTTTTAATTTTTTGTTTTTCTTCTCTGCGTTTTTGTTTGTGACAGGAGTGTTTTGTGTACTTGTTTCGTTAGACTTTCAGTCTGATGCAACACCGGTGCAAATCAAGTCGGCGAATCATTTCAGAAATTATTTCCTCCAAAAAATCTAAAAGAAAAACGTGCATGGGAAACGTTCCAAGGTGTGGGTGAAGGTCGCCGCTAGCCGCGGTGTCGCGCTAATTGCGGCATTTTTTGACCCCTCAGTCGACATTTTTTAATTCTCGTTTCCGACACGAGTTCCTGAAGCCGTGGCAGCGGCGTGATACTAAATTAGCCCACGGCTCCCAAAAAAAGAAGATCTCTCCCACAACGCCTGAGGAACTTCCTTAATTGGCTCCACCTTTTGCTCCCGGAGATGTTTTTTTTCTTTCTTTTTCTCTCTCTTCCCTTTTTCATCTCAGAGATGCTGCGAAATTCAAAAAAAAAAAAAAGAAAGAAAGAGAGAGAGAGACGTCAAAAACATTCCCGATTACCGACTGTCAGGCTGAAAAAGCTTTTGGGATTTTTGTTCCTCCCACATTCAGAGCAAAGTTGCAGTCAAAAGTCGTATTATTATCGTCATCATTTTTGATTATTATTGGCCGCTAATTGCTGCATGTTTTCCCATTGTTGTGCTGGTGAAGATGTTTTTATTCCAGACGCCATGAGGGCCAGATCTCCTCAGGAGGAGGCGTCGTTCACGTCTTGCACCGAGGTTTTTCTGAGCTTCCACAGACTTAACGGTCGAACCTGGAGGATGGTCTTCTTCTCCTTCTTCTTCTTCTTCTTCTTCTTCTTCTTCTTCTTCTGCGGTGTTTCACAGAAACCTCCTTCGCTGTTTGTTTCCTTCCAGCGCTGCGTTGTTGGAGCTCGTCAAGACGGAGCGACGGAGCATTCAGTTGTGCGTCTTGTTGTGTGTTCAGAGGACGACGTTGTTGTTGTTGTTGTTGTTGATGGATTTATTTATTTTAACCAGTAATGGCGGCGAGCAGCAGAAGGTCAAACCTGGAAAAAAAGAAAAGTTTTCCATCAGTGAAAAGGTCAAATCACCTCCTGCAGGTGTGAAACAGAATCAAAAAATTAACTGGAGGAAATTGTGTTACTTTTGTGTTACGTTGTTTGTTGTTGTTGTTTTGTATAAACATGATGAATACTGAGCAATGAACACATTTAAACTGCTTTATTTATCAGTGTGTGTATGGGTGTGTGTGAGTGTACCCTGAGCGGAGGCTAGGGGGCGCACAGTGGACACGGTGTGTGTGTAAAGGAGAAGGAGAGGGAGGGAGGGAGGCAGAGCGGGCGGGCGAGCGAGCAAATGGAGAGAGAGAGAGAGGGTGTGTGTGTGTGTGTGTGTGTGTGTGTGTCGGTCACATGGGCGGGCGAGCCTGTTTAAAGCAGCCTGGTGTCTCTCTCTCCCTCAGAGCAGTGCGAGCCTCCGACGCAGACAGACACACACACACGCGGGCTCTCTCTCTCTCTCTCTCTCTCTCTCATACAGGACACACACACACATGCTCTGCTGACGATCGCAGGCAGCAGCAGCAGCAGCAGCAGCCTCTCCTCCTCTATCGGACTGATCACATACACACACACACACAGAGACACACACACAGACACACACACTCTCTCTCTGCTGAGGATACGGTGGAGCGACAGCAGCAGGATTTCCTGTGAGTTCATCTTCTTCTTCTTCTTCTTCTTCTTCTTCTTCTTCTTCTTGTGCTCTGCCGGGTGTGTTGCTGCTGCTACTGTTGTGGTGTGTGTGTGTTTGTGTGTGAGTGTGTGTGTTGTCGGGGTTGTTGCGTGTGTGATGGAGGTGAGAGAGAGAGAGAGGGACGATCGGCGGCGGCGGCGATCTGATGCTGCTAATGAGCAGCGTGCGCCAGGAATGAGAGGAATGCCACCGTGTGTGTGTGTGTGTGTGTGTGTGTGTGTGTGTGTGTGTGTGTGTGTGTGTGTTGGTGGTCAGTCTGATGCTGAGCAGCTGTGATTGATAGAAGCCCATTGATATGCAGATGTCGGGGGACGGCGGCCTTATGAGTGATGTGTTTGGGGTTGGGGGGTTTCGCCGGCCACACACACCCCCCCTCTCCCGGTCCTTACCCCCCTCCTCCCCCCACTGACACTTCCTCCCCCCTCCTCCGCGCTCCCTCCTCCGACTGACTTCCGCGACAACTTTCCCTCTCGCCCCCCTCCTCCTCCTCCTCTCCCCCCCTTCCTTCATGCTCTCACCCCATGCCGCTGCCGCCACCGCATGCAGATTCCACAGTTGCAAAAGAAAAGACCGGGGGGGGGGGGCTGGTGGGGAGCACCGGGCTCGGACAATTAGCCTGCTGAAGGGGGAGGGTGGTGGTGGGGGGTGGGGTCCCAGGGTGCCATTCTGAGCTGGGGGTCGCCCCCCCCCCACCCCGCTGCAGGGGTCACGGGATGCCTTGACCTCTGCTCTGCTGGCTCGCACTGACTGACTGACTGACTGCGGGCTGGGTTAGCGAGGACCCACCCCCCCCCTCACGAGGCTCCGCCTCCACGGGAGGAACGGTCCTTCCGACTCTTCTTCTTCTTCTTCTTCTTCTTCTTCTTCTGCTGCATATATATATATATATTTATATATTTTACCTACTTCCTCTCCGCTGCACCTGCTGACGTCTGCTGGCGGCTCCACCTGGAAGTGTCTCCTTCCTCTCTCTCTCTCTCTCTCTCCTGATCGCCCGCTGACTCACCCCCCCCCCCGATCCTCGCACCCTCACCCCCCTCCAGACGCGGAGGGGGGGTGGGAGTGGGGGAGTTTAGCCCTGATCAAAGCTGTGTGTGTGTGTGTGTGTGTGTCGGTCTGAGCTTTAGCCTGCTAATGGAGCAGCGTTTTCATGCCTGGTTGGTGGCGTGTGTGTGTGTGTGTATGCATGTGCACGTACATGTGTGTGTGTGTTGCTTCTGGTGGCCTGCAGACAGACAGACAGACAGACAGTGGGACTAAGACGAGGGAGGAGGTGGCAGGTCGCTGCGTCTATTCCCTTTTTTTGTATCAAAAATTTTTTGGACAGGGGGCGGGGCTAGAGGGGGCGGGGCCAGACGGAGGAAAGTGGCGGCAGCGGCGGCGTCCAGCCCAGGATAGAAACACACATGGTTTGACTTTAGACTGGAAGCAGCAGCAGACGGGAGGAGGGTGTGTGTGTGTGTGTGTGTGTGTGTGTGTGTGTGTGTGTGTGTACGTGCGCGCACACACACACACACACACGCATGCACACCCGCGCACACAGAATAAGCATCTGTGTGTCCGTCTGTGCTGCTCCTGCATGCCAAGCACAGGGCACACACACACACACACACACACACACACACACACACACACACACACACACATGTAAAGTGTGTTTTCATACCCGAGGCTGAAATCCACCGCGGCGCCTCAGACTGTGAAGCTCTGAAGGATTTTTTTGGATGTTTCAATGACATTTAAAATCTTAAAAAAAAAAAAAAAAATAGAATTCATTTTTTTTTTACGTATCTGCAGATGGAGGATCAGGGAGAGAAAAACCCTCCTCACTTTTGACCTTTTCCGTTAATTCTGCCTTTTGAGGACGGCGGTTCAGTTTGGACAGTGTTTTACGGGGACCCTGATGAAAACGAGACGCTCAGTTTCTGGAGGGACTCCACCTGCTCCTTCAGCCTCACCTCCTCCTCCTCCTCCTCCTTCAGCCTCACCTCCTCCTCTTCTGCCTTTGCCCCCCTCCTCCTCCTCCTCCTCCTCCTCCTCCTCCTCCTTCAGCTGCTCCACCTTCTCCTGCTCTTCCTTCACTTCCTCCACTCCCTCCTACCTTCTTCCCCGTCATTTCCTCCTCCTCTTCACTCCTCCAACTCCTTCTCTTCCTCCCCCTCCTCCTCCACTCCCTCCTCATCTTCCTCCTCCTCCCCGTCCTCCTGCTGTTTGTCCTCCAGTCAGAAGAAAGGAAAGATAAAACTGGGATAATATTTCTCCCAGTCGACTCTCTGCTGGGTCAACATCTCCAGACACACGTCCAGATGTCCGAGTGCTGCTCTGATCAGAGGAGGCCGAAGGTGTGTGTGTGTGTGTGTGTGTGTGTGTGTGTGTGTGTGTGTGTGTGTGTGTGTGTGTGTGTGTGTGCCCACACACTCTTAAGAACACAAGGGCTACAAATTGGAAGCTGCTGTCAGAGGAAGGAGGTGCAGGCTGAGTGGGAACCACTGACTCTGGTCCCCCCCCTGCTGGTCGGTGGCGGTATGACGTGACCCGCAGGGACGGAAAATAAAACTCGCAGGTTGAGGTTCGGAGGGAGAGGAAGGAGCCGAGAACGTGAAATCGCAACCGGAGGACTCGGTTGGGTGCTCACGGCGCCACCTCTGTCCGAAACGTGTCATGACAGGAAGTCGGAAGTCGGTTTTTCAAAAGTCGACGTTGATTTGAGTCTAAATGCCGATTTGTTTTTATTTCCATTTTTTTCAAATTATTTGGAAAAGATTTTGAAATCTCAGTGGGACTTGAAATCATTTGTTTGTTTGTTGTTGTTGTAGTTTGTTGTTTTTTCTCAATCCAACATTATGTTGCGAGTCGAGAAGCTTTTTAACCTCGTCTTCCCTCTAACAGCTGACGGAGCGCCGACGAACCCACACGCTTCTTCTTGGCATCTGCCACTGAAACACACACACTCACACACACACACACACACACTCACGGCCCACAGTCAGACATTCCCGCCGTCTTTCCACAGTGCGTCCCAGAGCTCATCACACACTCACACACCCGTGTGGGTGTGTGTGTGTGGCAGAATCGTTTGTCCCTACAGAACTGGCTCGTATGATTTTGATGCATTATTCACCGCCGCTCAGTGTTGGCCACAGGGGGCGCCGTCTGGCCACGTCTTGAGGAATGTTTGTTGTGCGTCAGTGTGTGTGGCCATGGTCCTTTAAAGCAGCTGGCAGCCGGTCGTGAAAATTTCAAATGCACGTCCTTGTGAAGCGGCAGGTCAGTTTTATCTCCGCTGGAATCCTGGATTATATTTTAATATTACTGGCTGTTTTTTGTCAATTTTTTTTCAATGTATTTTTTGTCAATACATGTTGTTGTCGTTGTCATATTTTAGATTTTAAAGCACCTCTGAGGCTAATGATTCCTCTGAGTGGCTAGTGGAGCTTTACAGTAGATGCTAGCAGCAGACATTAGCAGCGAACACTAGTAGCAGATACTAGCAGCAGACGCTAGTGGCAGACGCTAGCAGCGGACACTAGCAAGGATAGGTGGCAGTGGACCTTCAAAGCAGATGCTAGCAGAAGACGTTGGCATCAGACACCAGCAGTAAGCCTTAGCAGCGGGCACTAGCAGCAGACGCTAGCAACTAGTAGCGGCTCTGTAAAAGTCACATGACGTACCAGCATTGTTTTTTTCCCGAAACCAAAGGGTTTGTGTCACCAGTGGCTGCTGGTCAATTAAAAAAAGGCTTCGCTAGCTCGCTGCAGTTTGCATTAGCTCGCGCTCTCCTTTGGCTACAGAGAAAAAACACTTTGCGACGCATCTTTTTTTCTTTTCTCCTCTGAAATATTCAGCTGGCGGAGAAACAACATGGGATTCAAAGTTAGATTCCGTGTTCGTCACTTGTTGTATCCAAAGGAAAACGACAGGTTTCGCTCCTTCTTCTTCTTCTTCTTCTTCTTCTTCTCCTTGTTGGCCATTAAAGTTGCATGGCCGTGCTGTTCGGGGTTTGGGCGGCGGTGGGCGAAGAAAAAAAGCGTGGCGTCGAGGAGCTTCTCCTGCTCGCGTCCCGGCCGCTTTGAAGAAGATGCGTCGCCGCTGCTGCTGCAGAGCGGAACCCGCGAACAAGAAGAAAAGAAAGAAAAAGAAAAGGAAAGACAGCGCTAGAGTGAGCATGAATGATTTAGCGTTAGCCGAGCGCCGCTTTGATCCGCTTTTGAGTCGCGGAGGCTTTTTTTAAAAAAAACAAAAAAAAACAACTTTATTCTTCCAGCAGAGAGACGACCTGTTGGGCTTCACCAGCAGCTCTTCATCTCATTGACACTTTGGAAGGGAAAACTGAAATCTTGCTGCTGCTGCAGTTATCTGCCCCTCATGATGTCACAGTGGGCACGCTTAACCTGGCCGCCGACAACACAGACTGCTGTAACAGAAAACAAAAACAAAAAAAGAAACAGGTGTTGGCCTAGCTTTTATTAAAATTATTTTTTAGCTGGAGGCTGCAAACAGGGCTTTTTGGCATCTGGGGAGCTATTTGTTTTTTATTCTCATCGTCAGATGAGGGATGACAGGAAAACAAACAAACGAGGGGGCGGGGCTTAGCATGCTACACTTGCATACAGCCACTAGGGGGAGTTTGGTGCTTTTGAAGGTTTTTAACATTGAGAGCTGATTCCATGTTTGGACTCATCGGGTTTTGTGTTGGTGTGTTTTTTCCCAAGATGATGATGATTACAATTATGATGATGATGGTTATGATGATGAAGATGATTGTGGTGATGATGAAGATGATGATGATGCTGTTGGTTATGGTGGTGATGATGATGGTGATGTGATGATGAAGATGATGGTGATGATGATGATGATGATATAGGTTGATGATGATGATGGTGATGTGATGATGAAGATTATGAGGATGATGATGATGAAGATGATGATGAAGATGATGTTCACAGCTTTGAGCTTCGTTATCAATTATGCAATGCGTCATTTAAAATATGGACGAGGTGCCGATCGATCAGAAAGGTTTTTTTTTTTTTGGTCGACATCAGGCTGCAACGATAGTGTGTGAGTGTCTGTGTGTGTGTGCGCGCGTGCGTTTGTGCGTGCGTGCGAGTGAGTCTGTCCATGTGTGTTACCGCCCGCGTCCATCTCTTTCCATTTGCATCCATATATCTGCCTGTTAGCGTGTGTGTGTGTGTGTGTCTCAGAGCCGGGGGCTTTTAATCTATTAAAGCCTGATCCTTAAACACTAATCAATGCAGCCTTTTATATTTCCATTACAGCAGTAACAGCAGCAGCAGCAGCCGTGTTGTTTTAGCCACACAAAGACACAGTTTGTTTGAGGCGTCTCGGAGGGGGGCAGGGGAGATTTCTATCATGCAAACAGTTGCATCATCATCATCATCATCATCATCATTATTATTATTATTATTATTATTATTGTTTTATGTGTCTCCAGAAATAGATGGTCGGTTGACAGGTCACTAAAAAAAAATCTGGATGGTTGTTACAGACAGCTGATTGGCTGCGGGTCAGTGGAGGGAGGCGAGGCTCGCGACCACAGGTGTTGCGGCACCGCCCACAATGCTTGTTTGTTTATTTTTCTCTCACATGAACTTTATTTCAATAACCGACCGACATTCATTCAACGCAATAGTGGAAGATTAGATTCAGACTGTGCTGCTGCTGTAACTGTTACTGCTGCTGCTGCTGCTGTTACTGTTACTGCTGCTGCTGCTGCTGTAACTGCTGCTGCTGTAACTGTTACTGCTGCTGCTGCTGCTGTTACTGTTACTGCTGCAGCTGTAACTGTTACTGCTGCTGCTGCTGCTGTAACTGTTACTGCTGCTGCTGTTACTGCTGCTGCTGCTGCTGTAACTGCTGCTGCTGCTGTAACTGTTACTGCTGCTGCTGTTACTGTTACTGCTGTAACTGTTACTGCTGCTGCTGCTGCTGTTACTGCTGCTGCAGCTGTAACTGTTACTGCTGCTGCTGTTACCCCTGTTTTACACCAGAAGCGTCTGCAGAGCGTCTGCAGAGCGTCAGCAGAGCGACCGCGTTGACGCTCTGCTCACGCTCCAGCACCCTCCCACACAGGATGCGTTTTACGAGCAGAGCGTCTCGCGCAGCGTCTCGATCGGTTCACGCGAGGATTGCAAGATTGCACGACAACCCAGGTAGTTTTCGCGTGTTTTTAAAGAAAACAACAATGAAACAAAACATCGATTCTTCGAGACACTGTCCAAACAGTGTCTCGAAGTATCGATGTGTGTAAAAAAGAAAAATAATAATAAACCGAACTGCTGGCATCATACAAAATGCAGGTGTTTAAAGTATGGATGCATTTTGTTCATCACAGTTCGAGATTCAAAGTGAAATCTGTTTTTGTTTGACGGCCGACCTGAACAGCGTTGAAGCCGATGCGTCACGTTGATGTTTCACGGTAAAGTACAGCACATATAAGTACAAAATCAGGCACATTGTGTATTATGATGAAAATCACTGTGTTTTTACACCATTGACTTCCTGTCTGAACGATCCTACCTGCTGCGATTCTGAAGCGTGGCCGCTCTGCGCCTGGTGTGAGCCTGCTCATTGACTTTAGCGGCCGCGTTTTACTGCGTCGACGCTCTGCAGACGCTTCTGGTGTAAAATAGGGGTTACTGTAACTGCTAGTGCTGCTGCTGCTGCTGTTAGTCCTGCTGCTGTTACTGCTGCTGCTCCTGCTACTGTTCCTGCTGCTGCTGCTGCTGTTGCTCAACCACAGAAGCTTTTTTTGCCCTTTTTTTTTTAAATGGCTTATTAGCACGCGGCTAACTCCCCCGACGAGCAGCTGTTGCTGGGCGACTGATGCTAAGTTCCTATTGGCCGGCTGGCCCGAACGGTGCCGTGAAACTTATTAAAGCTGCGTGGACGGAGGGAGAGCGCTGCTGTTTTTATTTTCTGACCAACACGCAGCCGTCCACCCGTGCCCCCAGCGGCCTCCGTCCAATCAGGGATGTTGCTAATATCATTAGACAGACTTCCTGCGGCCCCGGTGCTCCGCCCACTGCCTTTCAGCCGTAATCAAGCATCGCAACATAACTATCGAAAGAGACATCGCTAATACACCAGCAGCAGCGGACCAGGGACACACACACACACACACACACACACACACACACACACACGCACGTGTGTGTGTGAGAGAGAGAGAGACAGCAGCAGCAGCAGCAGCAACAGCAGCAGTAAGAGCAGCATCAGTAACAGCAGCAGCAGGAGCAACACACACACACACACACACACACACACACACACACACACACACACACAGACTCACAATAGGCTTGAATGCAGGAGGATTATTTTATGTAACGGGTTTACGTCTCTTTGTGTGACTGAAAGGCGGCGACAGACACAAAACCAGATGAGGCGTCTTCTTCTTCTTCTGTAAACCGCAGAGAGCAGCAGGGTTAGCCCTCTGTTAGCAGCAGGGTTAGCCCTCTGTTAGCAGCAGCAGGGTTAGCCCTCTGTTAGCAGCAGAGTTAGCCCTGTGTTTGCAGCAGGGTTAGCCCTCTGTTAGCAGCTGCAGCAGGGTTAGCCCTCTGTTAGCAGCAGCAGAGTTAGCCTTCTGTTAGCAGCAGCATCAGGGTTAGCTCTCTGTTTGTAGCTGCAGAGGGCGTGGCTTCAACTAAACCTGAGGGAGGCGTCAGTGATGCCCTTTCTGACATCATCATTTCCCAGACCCGCATTTTGAACTGTGGGGCCTTACACACACACACACACACACACACACACACACACACAGAGGAGGCGGGGTTCTGATATCAACCGCCTCATTGGGCTAAATAGAGTAAATTGCTGCTTACAGCTCTCAACCCTGTGTGTGTGTGTGTTTGTGTCTGCGGGCGTGTGCGTGTGTGTGTTGTGTGTTGTGTGTGCTACCAGGAGCCGGTGAGAAAATCTGATTGGCCGCGCTAGAGTTCGAAGAAACTGCGCTAACTCCCTGCCTGCAGCGCCGCCTACTGGCCGCTCAGCCCCCCCCCAGTGTGTCAGTCATTTTTCCCACCAGGAAAAAGACACCGTGCCAAACACTTTTTTAGCCGCAACGCAAAAAAAAAAAAGATAAAAAACGGAACGCCAACAGTTTTAACGATAAGAAACGATGTCGAATCATCTTGAAACCACCGGGAAAGAGGTTTTAAATAGAGAGACTGCTGTGTGTGTGTGTGTGTGTGTGTGTGTGTGTGTGTGTGTGTGTGTGTGTGTGTGAGAGGGTCACATGGCCGGGGGGTGTCCATATTGTCGAGGAGGTTTAGCTCAAGTGTGAAATCCATATCGAAGCCCTTCGGATATGCTCAGCTTGAAGAGTCCGGCGTGTTCGTGCGTGTGTGTGTGTGTGTGTGTGTGTGTGTGTGTGTGTGCGCGCGCCTCTGAAATCCAAACCCACTCCACTTTTGCATAAATCCTTTCTGACTAGTAGCGAGGGAGCGAATGAGGCAGAATAAGAGAAGAAGAAGAGAAAGAGAAAAGGCAGAAATTCCATACGTCAGTTATCATAAAGGTCCATATTTCAGCGCCGCTGCGAGCAATTTGTTTTAATTGGCTACTTAGACGTGATGCTAGACTCAATCGCCTGTTTTATTTTCTCCCTCTCAGTTCTTCTTCTCCTTCTCCTCCCTCTGCGTTTTTTTTTCTCCCCCTTAACAACCTCAGTGGAAGATGAGAACGTCTTTTAACTGCTGTGATTATCTTGCGTTGTGTGTGTGTGTGTGTGTGTGTGTGTGTGTGTGTGTGTGTGCGCGCGTGCGCAGAGGAGCAGCTGGTCGGTGGCTCCTCAGCGACCCGTCCTCCGCCTCATCTTGTCGAGCCGCTTTCATAGCAAAGACGGACAGTAGCACACCTGTGTCTTATTTTTTTTTCATTTGAGATGAAAGTCTTTTTGGGGACAATGAACAGAGTCAAAATAAAATCCCAAATCTGCCCAGTGGTCTCGAGACCAAGACCAATCTCCAGTACGACAGCACAACCGTGGGGGCGCTAATTCGCTAATTAGCCCCCCCTTAAAGAGAAAAAAATGAGTCCCCTGAAGCCTAAAACTGGTGCTGGGTGGAGCCAGCTAGTGGCTACTTCTGCCGCCGTCAACCGCCCCCCCGCAACTATTGCGCCGTGTTCATTCAAGCTAACTGTTTAAGCGCTTCCTGCTTCCTCATATTAGCCTGCTAGCACAGCCGGCAGCTTCCTTTTGATGTCACGCCGCCGCAGTAGCCTCGTTTAAATGACACATTCGCACTCGCGCACACACACACACACACACACACACCCACACACACACACACTTGGGATAACCTCAGCCGGGGAGGATTATGAATATTAAAATAAAAACACACATTTTGTCTGACGACGACGACAACGAGCTCCGGTTTTTGAGCCGGAGGCAGCGGCGACTTAGCGCTTAGCGCTGTGTGTGTGTGGTGTGTTTGCGTGTGTGTGCAGCAGCAACAGCAGCAGCAGCAGCGTGTGCACACAATGATAATCCACAGAACACACAAACCAAGTTTTTTCTGAGCAGAGCGCCGCCCTGCTGGATGGCCTTTCATTTATTTTTGGTGTCTCATCAATTAACGACGCAAACGTTGTGAACGCGAACACTGATGCTAGACCCTAGCCCCACGTGATTAAAGGGTTGTTCGAGGGCAGCTGACTCCAGCCAGAACAGCGCCACCTGTGTCTTCATTGGGCTTGCTGGCGTTGATTTATTTTTTTCTTGTCCAAGCAAAGTTTTTCGGAAAACAACATTTCCAGCAAAAACTCACCCATAAACTGGCCACTTGTGACGTCCGTCGACGTTGACTTTTTTTGACCACCACCACTGAGAAAAAAAAAGGAAAACATCCAGTTTTCCACTCGACTTTCAGCTCAATTAGCTAGAGGGGATGCGGAGGGGAGTGGGGTGGGGGGGGGGGGGATCTAAAGAAAATATAAAAGGCTGAAACACTTTTGGGCCAATTTCCCTCCAAGTCGAGTCGCTTTTCAACCATCGTGTGAGAAAAGTGGCGTGATTGACGCTCTCTGTGTGTGTGTTTGTTTGTGTGTGTGTGTGTGTGTGTGTGTGTGTGTGTACGTGCGCTGTTGTGTGTCTCTTATGGATTTTCCAGATAAAAGGCGACAACTGGAGGAACAATTTTCTTGGCCGCCTTCTGAACAAATTGGCCCTTCGGCATCGAGTTTTTAGTTTCATTTTTTATTTATTTTCATTTATTTTTTTTATTTCCCCCCCAGATTTTTCTTCTTTTTATACATTCCGATCACAACTTTGCTTAGAAAATCAACAAATGGGATTCTTCTTCTTCTTCTTCTTCTTCTTCTTCTTCTTCTTCTTCTTCTTCTTCTGGTCAATACTGGCCGGAGGAGCCGCGTGGGGGATCGATGTGGGCGGAGTCCTGCTGGCTAAGTGACGACGCTAACGCAGCCATCGATCCGTCTTTAAAGGCTGACGGACGACGGACGATCCTCAAACTTTTGTTTTTTTCCCGCTTGCTTTGATCAATCGATGGATGGATGGATGATGGATGGATGGATAGATGGATGGGTGGATGGATGGATGGACTCCGTCCCATCAATGCAGACGCACTGAAGAGAGAAAAAGAAAGTGTTTTTTTTTTCACTGTTTTTTTTTTCGGAAAAGAGAAAATGAGATGTTAAAAAACTGCTGCGTGGCAGTTCCTTCGTCCTCCACCGCGGGCAGCATGGCACAGGTCGAAGGCGATGAGCGCCGATGCGTATTTGTCATTGTATGTGTTGTTTTGCCAAGAAAACAAACGTCTGGTGTTAAACGGGATGGATGTATAACAAAAGCAGCCACTAGAGGGAGTTGGCGAGGTGTCAAACTTCGGGACTTCCTCTCCCTTGGGGTCACATGATCTGGCGCCCACTTCCTGTCCACCTCCCTTGAGTGAGTTGTCTTTTTTCTTCCTCTGTGGTTTTGGCCTGCAGCTCTGGCTGTGCTGCCCTTCTACTCCTCCTGCTGGCCTCCGATGGTACTGCCACAGTTGGAGGTCAAGCGATGTCAGAGGTCAGACATACGGCGGTTTGTGGGCGGGGTGGTCGTGTGAGAGGTCACACGTCAACCGGGAGGAACCGGAACCTCGTAGCAGCTAGCACCCTAGCGCTCGGACTCCCCCTGATTCTTCTTCTTCTTCTCCTCCTCCTCCTCCTCCTCCTCCTCCTCCTCCTCCTCGGCTCTCTGTGTGTTTGCCCATGTGGGAGCTGACAGTAAACAGCCCCGCCCTCTGGTGGTTTTCCTCTATGAAATATTCTGACCTGCAGCGAACACATAATTAGAAAGCTGTGAACCGAGACGGTGTGTGTGTGTGTGCGACCGCGTGCGTGCATGTGTGTGCGCGCGTGTGTGTGTGTGTGTGTGGGTGGGTTTGTGTGGTCAGAGTGGCACTGGGCTGGAACGACGGCGTCCTGCACTCGACAGTCGGGACAGATAACAGGAAGTGGATAAACGGATGGAAACACAGCGATATGGCTCGTCTCCATTAGCTGCTGCTGTTACTGCTACTGCTAATGCTAATGCTAATGCTGCTGCTGCTCGGCTTTGTCACGGACCACAAGGCAGCTGAATATTCATTTTGTAGAATAAATAAATGAAAAACAAATACATTTTAATTATTAAATGCTGTGAGTTTTTTTTGCATGTGTTTTTGCTGCTGACCAATCGGTGTCGTCTGAGGACAAAGAGGCGGAGCTACAGCCTACAAAACAGGAAGCTGTGAGGTGACGTTAAGAGCTGAAATCAAAGCGCTGAAGACTTTTTTTTTTTTTTTTTCTGCTTTTGCTGCTGATTGGCTTTTTGGGATGCTGGGTGGTTAGGCTCCGCCCACCGTCCCCCATCCCCGATTCATGTTGGCCCCTCCCCCTCTCATGTTGGCCCCACCCACCTCTGGTCGTGACCGGCTGTGTGAATGATGTCACAGCACTGTTTCCTTCCCGCTGCCCTGAACGCGCAGGTCTGCGTGACCTCCGCTGACCTTGTCGCCTCCTCCCTCCTCCCCCACCTCCCCGCCACCCCCCCTTCATCCCCCCAAGCTGTTGGTGTTGGAGGACGAAGGAGCGTCGGCGCCACCACCTGACCTTGGAACACGTTTGCACCTTTGGCCACATGACGGCACACGCACACGCACACGCACACACACACACACACACACACACACACACACACACACACACAGGAAATGAAGGTCCGGTGGCTCCGGCCGTTAATTAACGTTGATGCCGACCGAGTTATTAAAAATCTCATCTCCGTTCCGGCCGGCCGGCCAATCGGCATCCAGATTGATTCCCCCCTCAGCCCTTCCAGCCCTGTGGGGGGAGTAAAGGGCGGGGGAGTGGGAGGGAGGGGGGCTCAAGGCAGGTCGAGGTTGGGGGGAGGGTGGGGGTGGGGGCGGGGGGTGTTGTGGTTTTGGGGGAAAAAATAATGAAAAATGTTTCTGGTGTATGTGGGAGAAGCTGCTTCTTGTGATTGGCCGAGAGACGGTCACGTGCCCTCTGATTCAGAAAGTGTGTGTGTGTGTGTGTGTGGACTGACAGCTGCTGATAAGGTGCCACTATCTCCTCCAGCCGACCTGCAACCTGCCAGATGTCACAGTTTGCACCTCCTTCACCTCCTCCTCTTTCCCCGTCCTCATCCTCCTCCTCCTCTTTTCCTCTGTGTTGATGAGGACGAGGATGAGGATGATGATGATGGTGATGATGAAGATAATAGTGATGATGAGGATGATGATGATGAAGATAATAGTGATGATGAGGACGAGGATGATGATGATGAAGATAATGGTGATAATGAGGACGAGGATGAGGATGATGATGACGATGAAGATAATGGTGATGATGAAGATAATAGTGATGGTGCGGATGATGATGATGATGATGATGATGATGGTGGTGGTGGTGATGGTGGTGGTGATGATGATTCTGATGATGATGATGGTGGTGGCGGGGATGATGATGATGATGCTGACTGACGTCTCTGGCTGGTTTGTGTTGTGAAGTGACAGTCGACCGTCTGTTCAGCCGCTATAAATAAAACCCCAGCAGTTTTTTCTTTCTTCCCTCCTGCTGTAAAATCAGTTATTATCCCGACTCAACGTCACTCAGTCATGGAGCCGTGAGTCTTTAATCCAGCGTGTGTGTGTGTGTGTGTGTGTGTGTGTGTGTGTGTGTGTGTGTGTCTGTTTCCCGATCCTGATTATTGTTGGTAATTGTCATCCTTTGCGTGACACTGACAGCTGACCCCCCCGTCGATCCCTCTCCTCCACCTACCCCTCCCCATTCCGCTGAAAGGCATTCTGGGAAACAAAATCGTCTGCCAGACGAAAAAAAAAAATAAAAAGAGGGAAAAAAAATGAAGTTTTATTTCTGTTCAGCTTTCAAACGTAAAAAAAAAAGAGAGAGCATTTCAAGGTGAAAGCCTCTGATTGGTCACCTGACAGCTGGCCCCGCCTCCTGCTCAGCCCATCACCATGTTTCGAGAAACGTTTGAATGCATTTAGGAATACATTCCAAATTCCTTGTTTCCCCGTATGTCTATATATATATATATATATGTATATGTACATAGCGATGCATGGGATGGCGAGGGTTAACGATATTTTACATTAGCGCAGGTTAGCAAGGGTTAGTGATCGTTAGCAATGCTGAGCGAGGTTTAGGAAGCGTTAGCCAGGGTTAGCACGCTCACCGTGTCCAAACAGGAAGTGCCGAGCTCGGCTCTCTCTCTCTATCTCTCTCTCTCTCTCTTTCTCTCTCTCTCCACCGCCGCCGAGTCGAGTCACAAACGTTTGCTTTGATCTCGTTAGCGGCGAACAAAGCGGGAAAACAGAGGAGCCAATTAAAGCGGTGGCGGTGGCAGCCTGTTTTCCGCGGGATTAGCCTCGTTTCTCGCTTAGCCGCTGAATCCGCCCACAACGCAGCTGGATAACGGCGGCGGAGGGGGGCAATTGGGGGGGGGCGCTGTTTTTTCAGAAATGAATGTAAAACGCGTGCGGAAAAAAAAAGAAGGTGAGGCGGCAGCAGGAAGTTGACAAATCCGATTCCGACTCGTCGTCGCGGCTCAAGTGACTCAGACGGACAAATTAAATCGCCGCTTAATTCCATCACTGCCGCCGCCGCCGCCGCCGCCGCCGCCGGTCCTCATCTTCTGCTGGAGGAGGAGCCTCATGGAGCCACGCAGTCACAGCACACAACTCAAGCTCAATTACATGGTTGTCAAACTCTGGCCCGCGGCCCAAATTTGGCCCGCAGTGTCATTATGTCTGGCTCGCGAGGCGTACAAAACCGCTACGAGAGCTGCTGGCCCGCCGCTATTATACAGCACATGCACCGCTAATACTACAAATCCCAGAATGCTCAGATTTTTTAATGATAGATTTTATTTGTTTTGTTCATCATGAATGGATATTTTTCTTAGAATTTTTAATGTGTTTTAACTTTGAGCTGATTTCACTCTTGACCTTCATCAGGAGGTCACGCAGCTGCAGTAGCAGCGTGTTAGCCAGTTAGCATGTAGCAGCGCTCGCCGTGCGGGTGTGTGTGCGTAGGCGTGTCTGTGCGTGTCTGTGCGTGTGTGTGTGTGCGATGTGATGCAGTCTGACGGGGCTTCAGGATTACACATGACGGGAGGAGGGGACTTGATTTTCTACACCATCATGGGCGGGGCCTGTGTGGGTGGGGCTTACGGTGTAGAAAACAATCAAAAACTTCCCCACTGACGCCGAGCTTCTGTGTCGCTCCAACAGGGTGAAGAAGAGGAGGAGGAGCTTCGTCGTCGTCGTGCCGACGCCTCGTCCAATCAGAGGTCAGTTCCTCCAGCTTTCTCCCCCCCCCCCTCCTCCTTCACTTCCTGCCGCCTGTGCTGAACTCTGGCGGTTTGTGCTGAGCTCAGAGTCTCAAACGGCTCCTGAGTTTTTCACGTCTGCTGAGCCGAGAAAAACCTCCTGCTGTGTCTTCATCTTCATCTTCATCTTCATCTTCATCACCTTCATCATCAGCATCATCTTCATCTTCACTCTCATCTTTATCTTCATCATCATCTCCAGCATCTTCATCATGATCTTCAGCATCAGCAGCGTGTTTTTTTTTTAGTAGCGTTAGCAACTTTAGCATCTTTAGATGACTGTCAGTGGTGGCGAGGCCCTCGGTGGCAGCTGGTCTTAGAGGGGGCGGAGCCAATAGTTGGCCGAAGGGGGCGTGGCCTCCCTCCTGGGAGACGCATCATCACCCTGTTTTTGTAGCGGAGAGGATCTTTGTGTCTTTTCGCACACAGACGATTGGAGAGTAAACTTTGGTGGTGGGCCGTAAGGGGGCCTCGAATGCACATCCGCTTCCTCTCTCTCTCTCTCTCTCTCTCTCTCTCTCTCTCTCTCTCTCCCTCTCTCTCTCTCTCTCTCTCTCTCTCTCTCTCTCTCTCTCTCTCTCTCTCTCTCTCTCTCTCTCTCTCTCTCTCTCTCTCTCTCTCTCTCTCTCTCTCTCTCTCTCTCTCTCTCTCTCTCTCTCTCTCTCTCTCTCTCTCTCTCTCTCTCTCTCTCTCTCTCTCTCTCTCTCTCTCCCTCTCTCTCTCTCTCTCTCTCTCTCTCTCTCTCTCTCTCTCTCTCTCTCTCTCTCTCTCTCTCTCTCTCTCTCTCTCCCTCTCTCTCTCTCTCTCTCTCTCCCCGTCTCTAATTGCGATCAATGTGAGGCTGCAGGATGAAGTGAAACTGGAGAGCAGCTGATGCAGCAGCAGACGCTCGTCGATTCCTCACGACCTGGTTAGTTCTGGGGGAGTAGGGGAGTCGGTGAGAGAGTTTGGAGGCAGGGGAGGGTTGATGATGTCACCGGGGGAAGGGAGGGTGGTCGTCGGGGGGTCGTATTTCCTCCCGCCGGGCAGCATCACCGGGACAGGAGGCGACGACAGAGACTCGGCTCCACTTTCAGAAATCACAACCTGGTTTTCTTTGCCTGCTTTAAGCTTCCTGTGTTGTTTTTAATTCATAGCGCCACCTGTAGGCATAAGGAAATACTGACTTCTACATCGTTTGGTAACCTGTTCTGAAATATTCAAGTAATTTTCCCGTTGTTTTGGATGCAGAACACTGTGTGTGTGTGTGTGTGTGTGCGTGGCGTGTGTGTGTGTGTGGAGGTAGCGGATGGAGAGCAGAGCTGATGGGATCAATACTGAGCCGTCAGGAGGTCTGTTGCTGCCGGAGAGAGAGGCAACAGGACACCTAGTGGGGGTGCAATGGGTTGGTGGGGGTTTGGAGGGGAGGGGCTACAGGGGGGTGAGGGCAAATGATGAAGAGTGGAAGAGGGACGACACGGAAACGTCAGGTATTAAATCGTGAACCTGCAGCCAGACACACGGGTTAGCGTGTTAGCGCGTAGCCATTTAGCATCTGGACCAATCAGCTGCTGAGCTGAGAGTCTCTGGGGAGAAGGGGGAGGGGCGACAAGGCCGTGTTTGGCCTTCCAAACTCTCTCAGCTTCAGGAGGAGGAGGTGGAGGGGAAGGGGAGGAGTCAGAGGAGGGAAGGAGGAGGAGTCAGAGGAGGTGGAGGAGGAGATATTCATAGCGATGGTCTTTTGATGCATAATTCAAGCAACATGACGAGCAGATGAGTCCCAGAAGATTCTGGAATCTTTGGACTCGACGAGGCGACGCTGAATATTTAAACATCGGCGGCGGCGACCTTCGCCTCTATTTTTATATCTTTTGTCTTTCTTCTCCTTCTTCTTCTTCTTTTTGAAATGACTCCCATTTCACCTCTCTCTCTCTCTTCATTTTTTTAATCCCTTTCTTCCTCTTCTTCTTCTCCCGGCGGCTCCATCAAACCCAACGACAAAGATGGATGGCGCCGCCGGCGGTGACGGAGGCGGAATCTTCTCATCTGTGACTTTATCTGCGAGTGTGATGGCCGCTAATTACCCCCCCCCCCTCTCCCCACTCCAACCCATCCATCCACCCTCCACCCACACCCACTGATTAACTCTCCTGACGGGATCAACCGACAGTCTGATTTAACGTGGAGGGAATAATAATAAGATGCTTTCCTATCATCATTATTATTATTATTATTATTATTATTATTATTATTATTATTATTATTATTATTATTATTAGCATTATTATTATTATTAGCATTATTATTATTATTATTATTATTATTTAATGTATTTTATTAAAGGTCAAAACTCAAAAACATCCAAATATTCCCTTTTGGATGTTTTGGGTAGGGAGGGTGATGATGTCACCACGGCCGGGGGCCAGCGGGAGGGGGCGTCGTCGGGGGTCATGTTTCCTGCCGCCGAGCAGCATCACTGGGACGAGAGGCGACGACCGAAATTCCACTTTCAGAAATCACAGCCTGATTTCTCTTTTTTGCGCATCTACTTGCTTTGGTTTTGTTGCGCCACCTGTGGGCAAAAAAAAGAAACGCTCACTTCTTCTGAATAATTTCGGAACCTGTTCTGAAATATTGCAATCTACTGCCTTCGTTTCGGATGCAAACAGCCGGGGAACGGTCCTCCCTGCCTCTGGGGGGTGCTGTGGTTCCCTGTTGGATCTAAAGTAGCGTCCCCCTATTGATTTCAATGGAGTCGCTGGCTAGTTTTTTTTAGTGGTTTCGGGGTCTACTCATGGACGAGGCAGCGGCAGCGTCACTTCCCATCATTCCTCTGTGAGCCTCAGCCAATCAGAGCGGGCCGTGATGTCACGCCAGGAATATGAAATGCTTTTCTTGGGATTTTCTCTCATTTTTAATTTTGTTAGAAAGAATCCGAGACTTAAAAATCTGCAATAGGAAGATTTCTTATGAAACTCGTTTCAGGTCAAAGGTCGTCCTGTCAGCTACTTTGTATTGCGCTCTAATGGGGGAGAAAATGCTTTTTGGACCGTATGTGGTTCGTGGTTGCAGTACCTCGAGGGGCCACTGGGGATAAGAAAAAATTGCCCCACCATCATGCTGGTCGTCCGGTGTGTTGCAGCCTGCAAACAGAAAACACTGCAGGAAAAAAAGAGCGAGAGATGGAGCAGCGGGCGAGCGAGCAGTGGGCGAGCGAGCAGAGCGATCGGGTTACACTAATGCACCGCCGCCTTGGGGACGCACACACACGCACACTCACAGACACACACACACACGCTCATCCCAGAGGGCTGGCCAGCCGTCTGCCTGCAAAAAAACAAAACAAAAAACAAATTGGAAAATAAAACAGAAATACACCCGAAACATGCACGGCGGCAGCGGCAGTTAAAGGTCAAAGGTCAAACAGCGACCAGCTGTCATCATCATCGTCGTCATCACCAACATCATCATCATCATCATCATCATCATCATCATCATCATCATCATCACACACAGGAGGAGACAGGAAGACAGTTTTAACCGTGAAGGCGTCATTCCCTATTGTCACCACTAGGGGGCCGTCGGACGGCCAGTTTCTACACTGTTACTCGTTGTTTGAATGGCTGAGCCACAAAAGATACAGTAGCTGCAGTAGATGAAGCCCTGCGGCGTCTCTCTCGGACTGGGACGCTAACAAAGCGCTAGCTCACTAGCTGGACTACGACGATGCTGTGGGAGAGATGAATGGGACGTCCTCTAGAGGGCGCCGTCCTGCGAAGTGAAGTGATGTGAAGGTTTCCTTTTTTCCGAGGAGTGACTGTTGACCTGGAATGTTTGGATGTCAGCAGCAGCATACACACACACACACACACACACACACAGTCAGCAGTCAGAGGGTCTTTTTGTGAGTCAGTGGATGCAGGAGGAGGACAGGACGTCTATTCATCCCAGAGTGGAAACCTCCTTTCACTCCCTCCTCCTCGTCCTCCTCCTCGTCCTCCTCCTCGTCCTCCTCCGTCTGCTCCTCCTCCTCTTCTTCCCTCCCTCCCTCCTCCTGCCAGAGCAGGAGTTTATCGTTAGACACAGGAAAGACAAGAGGAGTAAATTCATCTAGAGGAGGAGGAGGAGGAGGAGGAAGAGGAGGAAGAGGAGGAAGAGGAAACACTCGTCCATCAGTGAAGCTCAGTCTGTAAAGACACTTTCTCGTTTTCCCAAAGAGCGGCGGTGGTGGAGGGGAGGTGGGAGGAGGTGGGAGTTGCTCCGCCTGACAGTGGATGTGACTCCCTCCTACCCTCCATCCCTCCCTCCCTCCCTCACTCACCTCGCACTCCTCCACTTCCTTCACCTTTGACCCCACTCCTCTCTCTCTCTCTCTCTCTCTCACTCACTCATCCTCGGCTCCTCACGTCCTCCTCTCCTCCTCCTCCTCCTCCTCCTCCTCCCTGGAGAACCTTTTTATAGGAGCCATGTGGACCTGTGTGTGTGTGTGTGTGTGTGTCTGTGTGTGTGTCTGTGTGTGTGTTGAAGGTGCTGACACGTCTGATCGCCGTGTGGTCCTCCTGCTGACGGCCCCTCAGCTCGGAGCTTTGAAGAGGCCACAGCGAGCGTGTGTGTGTGTGTGTGTGTGTGTGTGTGTGTGTGTCGGGTGAAGGTGCGCCGAAGGGAAGGAGAGCTGTGAAAGTAAAAGTAGCTGTTACTGCAACACACACACAAGCATACACACACACACACACACACACACACACACACACACTCACACAGATGCTACTAATGATTCTTCTTCTTCTCTGGTGTGATATCAAAGGGGCGGAGCTACAGCAGGGGTGCGAAAGGAACAGGAAGTGGCGGGGGGGGGGGGCTCCCTGACTCTGCGGCAGCCAATCAGGCGACGTTTCCTTCTCTCTCTCTCTCTCTCCCACCTGGCTGCTGGGCGAGCGAGCGAGGCGCTGATGATTCTCCCTGTCAGCCGAATGGAACTGGACCCAGCGGCTGCTGCCGGCAGGCAGGTCTGCTGAGGAGAGGGGACAAATCAACAGATAAAGCATGAATTAAGGAGATTTCAAACGAGGGCAGTTTTCTTTTTAGTGGCAACATGCAAAAAAAAAGGCAGCATCTGCTCTGGCCGCATTCCATTCGGAGGAGCTGTTAGCGGGTCGAGCTGGCGGAGCGGAGAGGGGGAGGGGGGGGGGAGGAGGAGAAAGGGATAGATGGGGGGGGGGGGAAGAGAGAGGGAGTGAGAGAGAGAGCGGGAAGGGAGGGAGGTTTGAGCGGCAGACTTCACTTCTACACCAGGAGCAATCCATCATACACACACACACACACACACACACACACACACACACACACACACACACGAACTGGCCTTGGAGACCCTAGCGGACATTCAGGTAGCGCCAGTGTTAGCGGGGACATGGTTCCAGAGACGGTGTAGAAAGAGGGTGGTGGTGGGGTGGGGGACAGACGGGGGCGGAGTCAGCAAACAGGAAGTAGTTCACCTGCTCTCCCAGCTGAAGCCCTGAGGCCCTTTCATTTTTCTTTACCCTTTTTTTTTCCTCAAACTTGCGTCTTTTGTTTTCTTGTCAAACTGTTTGACGCTGCACTCGGTGAGTGATGTCATCGACGTCGTCCAATGAGCTCTCTGCTGGGTTGCTTCTGCTGGGACGGCGAGGGAACGCGGCGTCCCGCAGCCCAGGTGGGCGGAGCCTCGTCTGGAGGCTTTTTCCAATTGAGGCGTCTCAACGCCGCCGCCCTGCAGACCAGGGCAGGAAATGACTGTTTCCCCGCAGACGCTGCTCAGATCTTATCAGCATCGCTGCTGCTGCCAGAGGCTCACACTGCAGCGCTGCGACTGGAGCAGCGACAGCCGCCCGCCAGGGGTCAGAGGTCGTCCTTGCCCTTCTTTCCTCCTCCTCCTCCTCTCCTTCCACCTCTTCCTCGTCCTCCTCTTTGTCCTCCTCGTCTTCCTCCTCATACTCCACCTCTTTTCCTCCTCCTTCCTCTCCTCCTCCTCTTTCTCCTCCTCTTCACCCCCCCTCCTCCTCTTCCTCTTCCTCCCCATCCTTCTCCTCATCCTCCACCTCCTTTCCTTGTCTACCTCCCCCTCCTCTTCCTCCTCCTCCTCTTCCTCCTTTTAGCTAGAAAAAACTCTGTTGAGCCACAAGCCAAACGCTGACTTCCTGCCCTGGTGACCTCAGCAGATGATAATTTCAAGTCCTTCGAGTTCTTCAGAGACATGGAGAAGCCGCAGAGGTCAACCAGAGGTCAACCAGAGGTCGCTGGATTCAGTCTTGTCCAACACGGCGGTGAACGTACGTTGCTTTCTTGGCCGGCGCTCTGACGGGTTGACCCCTGGCTGACCCCTGGTGTTGGGCGGCGACCTGGTGTGACTCCTCCCCCATGGCCCCTTCCCTCCCCCCGCCACTGACGGGGCGCTAACACAACATGCTAACGTGAGAGTCACATTGCGTTATGAGCTCATGACACGAACGCTGTCACGTATTGATTTTTTTCTCTCCCTAATATTTGCTGCTGGCAGCGACTCTTTGGGTCTGTGTGTGTGTGTGTGTGTGCGTGCACATGCGTGCGTGCGTGTGTTGCCGATTGTCGTGCGTTGCGAGCACGTTGCGTGTACTCGAGCGTGTGTTGTGTGATTGTTGTCTACACAGCGGTGACAGTGTTTGGAATATCTTGGCGCTGTGTTTATGGCGGCGGCGCCGTAAATCAATAAGTCGTGACGGAGCGGCGAGCAAACACACGCCAGTGTTTATCAACAAGGCCAAGCTGTTCGCTAGCCGCTAGCCGTTAGCCGCTAGCGTCGCTCGCGTCCTGAAGTTCTGGCCGGCAACAGGTCAAAACGCGGCGTCATGGCCCAAAAACGCACTTATATGTGCGTGTCTGTCTGTGTGTGTGTGTGTGTGTTTGTTTTTGTGTGTGCGGTTCTGCTTTGGGAAACACGTTAATTGGATTTTTACAGAGCCGCTGGCAGATGGTAGCTCGCCAACGCCGCCGCCGCCAACGCCGCCGTCCTCTAATAATTTCGGTCCAAAACTATTTTTTTGTGAAGCAGCAGGACAAAAAAAAAAAGGCAGAAAGAAAAAAAAGCTCTTTGCTAAATATTTGCAGGCGGGTGAAAAATGTTGCGTGTGGACGCTGGTGAAACATATTTGGCGTCCAGAAAACATGAATGACCGGCGACTCGGCCTGACTGACTCTCCAACTCTGTCTCTCTGTATCTCTGAATATCTGACTCAATGACTCTCCAACTCACTGACTCTCTGATTTTCTGACTCTCTAACTGACTGTCCCACTCACTGACTCACTAACTCTCTGACTGACCCTTCAACTCCAACTCCCTGATTTTCTGACTGTCTGACTTTCTGACTCTTTGGCTCTCTGACTCTTCGGCTCTCTGTCTGTTTATCTGAGTGATGCTCAGGAAAGTCAAACACCTCAGTAAAGTCTTTGCTGAATCCCAGCTGACTTGTGGCGGCTGACAGGAGTCAGTGCGAAGGCGGAGCTGAATCCCCTCCGGCGGCAGCGGGAGTCTTTTGACGGCTCTCCTTCTTTTTTATTTTTTCCAACCTCTTAAACAAACCACGGCAACAGCCGATAAAACTCACTCACATCTGAACTCTGGCGGAGGAAATAGATGAATAATTATTTCATTCTTAATTCATCAGTAATGAACACATTTTTGTTTTGTTATTTTATTATTTAAAGGAGATGGAATTTTGGGCGCCGGCGGTGAAAAACTCGTCCTCTGCTCTGTTCATCCCTGAAAATATCAACGACTCCAGGAATTAGACTTGGCCCGCCCTGGGCCACTCCGCGTGTTTCCGAGGTGGGAGGGGCTGCAAGGGGACGAGTCAGCCAGAGGTGAACGACCTCGACGTCGGCCAGCAGAGATTTGAGGCTTTAACTCAGCCGAGACTCGTCTGATTCATGAGGTCCGCAGGAAGAGGGAGGACCAGCACGCGCGCGTGTGTGTGTGTGTGTGTGTGTGTGAGAGAGAGAGAGAGAGAGAGAGAGGGAGCGAGGGCAAGAGTTCAGCCATCAGCCGATTGGTCGGTTTGCAGCGGCGACACAAACTCACCTTCCAGTTGCAACAATTGACTTCAGAAACCACACAAACAAGAATCTGTGTTTCAGTGTGTGTGTGTATGTATGTGCTGGGCGCCTTCCACTTCCTGTTTAAGTCCCGCCTACTTCTGGCGCCTCCACTTTCTGCTTAAGTCCCACCTGCTTCTGGCGCCTTCCACTTCCTGTTTAAGTCCCGCCTACTTCTGGCGCCTCCACTTTCTGCTTAAGTCCCACCTGCTTCTGGCACCTTCCACTTCCTGGTTCAGTCCCGCCTACTTCTGGCCCTTCTGACCTCTCCTCTGTGGTGGTGTGCGACTGTCATTGACATTTAATCCATTGCAGCAACATTGGCATCAGCACGCACCACACACACACACACACACACACACAAATTCTGTCTTCAGCCACTTGGCGAGTCATTGTCAATGGGCAGCTGTGAGCCGCAGTCAGCAGCCAATCGCTGGGAGGCTTGTTAGCAGATTAGCGGCTCTGGCGTCAGCATGTCAATGAATCTGTGGGGGCTAATTAATTGAAGCTTCTTTTTTTTTTTATCCTCCTCACTTTCAGTCTCTCCTAATGGAGGGTCCTGATAACCCAGACACCCCCCCCCCCCCCCTCCCCACCTCACCACCGCAGCCTCTGGCAGCAACTTCTGAAAGGACGTCCCCCAGCTAAAGCTAAATTAGCTTTGCATGAAACTGACAGCGATAAAGGCGGCGAAAAAAAACCCCAACAACAGTCAGTCTGTAATTAGCGGCGGCTAAATGCTGGCGCTAGGCTAGCTTAGCTTTGAAGCTAGGCTAGCTATTCACCTCAGAATGCAACAGAAGGGGGAAAAAATAACTAACCTACCGAATGCGAAATATTTAGAAATGAATAAGCTTTGAGGAGATGATATTAAACAAACTTGCGTTATTTTCTTTTCCCTTCCCCAGACATACAGCCTAAGCTTTGCTGTATCTGAGCAGAGGGGGGCGCTCTCACCCTCAACATCTGCTGCCTCTTTCTTTTTTTTTGTTCATGTCTCATCCCTAAAAAATTACCTTTGAGAAGGACGGGGGGGGCGGGGGGGACGGCAGGGGATCAATAGATCACTCAGGCTGCTGCAAATGTATTATCTTACACAGGAAGGAAGGGGAGGAGGCTGGCGGGGGTGAGGGAGGGGTGGATGGAGGCGGTGGAGGAGGTGAGGAAGAGGGGGAGGGGCCAGGGTCAGACAGGAAGTGAAGGATGAGGCGTGAACGTACTGAGGTGAGGACGGGGGGAGGGCGGAGCCACAACCGGGGAGGAGGGTCTCCTGCCAGCCAATCCCAAGCACCGCCTCACGAGCAGGTGGGGACCTTGTGACGGACTCACCTGGTCGCCAAGGTCACATGACTGGACGGAGGAGGAGGAGGGGGAGGAGGAGGAAGAAGGGGGGAGAAAAGAAGGAGGAGAGGGAGGGAGGAGGAGAAGGAGAAATAGGGGAAGGAGGAGGAGGAGGAGCTTCTCCTTGTCTGAAGGTCTTGTTAGGACGACGACAACGGGAGAGGAAACACAAGGCACACACACACACACACACACACACACACACACACACACACACACACACACACACACTAGACGGATCGATGCGTCTCATTTATCATCTTTCTTTGCAACGGCAGGTTTCCTCATGCAGAGGCAGCGCAACTCGGTCGGAGCGACAGACACAAAGGAACACAAAGGACACACACACACACACACACACACACACACACACACACACACACAGGTAAATCAACAAGGTGGTGGTGACAGCCAAGGTGTTTGTTGCTGGATGCTGGCGGCGGAATTGTTGCTGTTTGTGGATGTCGTTGTGTGTGTGTGTGTGTGTGTGTGTGTGTGCTTGTGTGCCTGCGCATGTGTTTGTGTGTGTCAGTGTGCGTCTGTTGGCACCGATCCTGACCCTCCCCCCATCCACCCACCCCCTCCTCCTCCCCACCCTGCCTTCATCTTCAGATAAGCCGACAGCTCATCTGAAGATGAAGTCCAACAGCAGCTTAGCGCCGACAGCTCTGCCCCCCCCAACCCTCCGCTCACCCACCCTCACCCCATCGCTATACAACCCCGACGCGCAAAATCCGCCTTGTGTTGCGTTGTTGAAATTGTTGTTTGAAAATTTGGGGGGAAAAAACTAAAAAAATCAACACAACAGCAACTTTTACCCCCCAGCGTCTGTCATTTTTTCAAGGTGTTGTGTTGAAGGAGGAGTACAGTGTATCACTCTCTCTCACACACACACACACACACACACGCAAACACACGCACACACACACAGACACACACTCCGACACATTGGATCCGTTTGTCGGGTCGCCGAGACTTTGCGTGTTGCATTTCCGTGTACCTTGTGTGTGTGAGAGTCTGTATGTCTGTGTGTGTGTGTCTGTAGGTGTGTGTGTGTGTGTGTGTGTGTGTGTGAGTGAAGGGCCACCCAGCTAATAGACAAACACGTGCGGCTGCAGGAAATCCCTACAAATAGCGTTGTGTGGTCAGAACCAGTAGACGGCCGGACAGACTGGCTGTGTGTGTGTGTGTGTGTGTGTGTGTGTGTGTGTGTGTTCAAGTTAAAAACAGTGTGTTTACTCAAACGGCCTCTTTGGTCAACACGGAGGACACACACACACACAGGAGCTTTTTCCTCCACACGGATGCCCCAGGGAGCGACTCCGGCGAGCGGCTGTTCCAGCGTCGACCACTAGAGGGAGCTGCTGAGCTCAGGCCTCTGCCGGCAGCGAGTCGAGACATAAACCAGTTGTTTTCTCGCTGTCCGATTTGTTTCCGTTCATGTTCAAGTGACCTCGTCGTCATGGTCGTTTCAGAAAGTCCGACGCTGAGGGTTTTTCAAAAAAAAAAAAAAAAAACATTTTTTTTTTTAAAGTTTTGTCACAGAGTCCAAACCGCTGGCAGCTCGGAGGGGTTTTTATTTATTTTATTTTATTTTTTCTCTCCTGGTTACTTCAGGTTTTTCCTGCATTTTTGGTTTTTTTTCCCTTTTGGGTCATAAAAGATACTGCTGGTGTGTGTGTGTGTGTGTGTGTGTGTGTGTGTGTGTGCATGTGTGCAATTATTCCAAATATAACGCAAGCTGGTTTTGGAAGGACAACAACCCTTCATCAGGGCAGCCGTGAGGAATGCAGCCCTTTGCCGAGGTGGTGGTGGTGCTGCTGCTGCTGCTGCTGCTGCTGCTGCTGCTGCTGCTGCTGCTGCTGCTGCTGCGGCTGCTGCTGCTGCTGCTGCTGCTGCTGCTGCTGCTGCTGCTGCTGCTGCTGCTGCTGCTGCTGCTGCTGCTGCTGCTGCCTCCTCCGGATGTTCGTAGAGAGTACACTAAGGTTGCCAAGCATCCCTCAAAATACAGAATCGTGTTTGACGATGAAACGGTGCGTCGTCCCGTACTGAATGGATACGGGACAAGGTTTGTCTTGAACGCACGTTTATTTTCGACGTAAACTCACGATCATTTCCGTAGAGCTTACGTTCAAAACCGTAATCTACGTAGCTGCAGGCAATATCATTGCGCAGCCCATTCACAACAACTGCGTACTGGCTGCGTAGCTAGCGTAGAGCAGGCTATGAATCGGGATCGCTTGTGTTTATTGAATTCCTGTGAATTCCCGCACTTTATTGATTGTTGTGTAAAAATATGGTCTAATGGGAACAAAGAAGTTCAAACATATACTTGTTGAACCCCTGTTTTGAGTTATGATTTACCACTGCTCGTGAGCCACTGGCCTGTGATGGTCAAGGCCCCGAGCACTGCGGGAGGCAACACTAAATGGGCCTTACATGGTCCCCGGGCCGTAGTTTGCCCACGCCTGGGCTAACCCGTGGCTAGCGCACAAGGAGTCGTCCGCGATGGAAGCAGCTTTTCCGCGTAGATTTCCTCATCCCGGCTCACTTCTCCGTTTGTGAGTCAGTCTCCAGCCAGCGGCTAACAGCCGAAGTTAGTTACGATCATTCGGGTTGAAGGTGTTGCTCGATTTTTTTTTTTTTTTTTTTTTTTCGTATTTTTTCCGCCGAGTGGATCAACGGCGAGGTGAACATTTTTTTTTCTGCCGTCGTCCTGGAAGCGCAGCTCCGTCTGCTTCTGATTAACTCGCAGCAAAAACACCTTTGTTCCGAAACATCACAGCCCACAGCACATCACACACACACACACACACACACACACACACACACACACTCAGCTCCTGGAGGCTCCCAGTTCACATGGGAGAGTCCACACACCCATCATTCAAATCCTCGTAGGCTGCAAGAATGCCGAGGAGAACACGCGCACACACACATAGACCTGCACACACACACACACTCACGCTGCTGCGCTCTGTTTTCGTAGCTTTGATACACTTATAGAGGTCAGAGGTCAGAGGGCTGGAGGTGGCCGTCGTGTTTTTCCAGAGTTTTTCCAAACGGCTGAAATCTGCTTCCATACACACACGCACGCATGCGCACGCACACACACACACACACACACGCACGAGGAGGTCCAGATGTCAGGGCAGAGACTGAAAACACACCCACACACACACACACACACACACACACACACACACACACACACTTGTGCACCGTTTCGGGAAAAATAAACCCGTCGCTGCTCCGTCACCTGTCAGAGTTGAAGCTCCGTCGCGTTAACAACCCACCGGTTAGCGGGTTAGCGGGTTAGCGTGCGTCGGTGACACCTCCCCCCACCCATCCTCTGCGGAGGTGGGTGTGGGAGGGGTAAAGTGGCGGGGGGGGGGCTTGAAAAGTCGCCGACGTGTTCAGGTGCTTTAAATCTCAGGCAGCCGAGAGCCGTCAACTGTGATCAATGGCTGAATTCATCACCTGCCGTGTGGTGTGTGCGTGTGTGTGTGTGTGTGTGTGTGTGTTCTCAATACAGACACACACACACACACACACACACACACTCACACACTGCAGCTCTCCAGTCTCGATTGACGCCCCGTCTTTAGCGAGCAATTATAGCCGCCGTGAGAAAGGTCGTCCAGCCAAATGCCAAGTGTGTGTGTGTGTGCGTTTGTGTGTGTAGTTTTTGTTGTTGTTGTTGTCTAGAATGCCAGCAGACTCATTGCCGTCAGGTCGATGAGAGAGAGTGAAGGATCATAGGAGAAGAGGAAGCAAGGAGATTTGGGCTGGACAGGAAGTGCCACGGTCCCGGAGTGGTGTGTGTGTGTGTGTGTGTGTGTGTGTGTGTGTGTGTGTGTGTGTGTGTGTGTGTGTGTGTGTCTGTGCGTGTCTTAAAGCGATGACGCGCTGGATGATGGACGAGCGGCTGTAAATTTGTTTTTCCGCCCGTTGCTGCAGTGGCTGGTTTCACACTCGCACTCCCAGCCGATTTAGCCCCGCCCCCACACTCCCGATCGCTCCCCTCCCCCTTCTGACTCATCCCCCCGCCCCTCCCACACAGCGAAAGCGAGAGATTCGCCTGTCCACGTCGGACTACCTCAGGTTTGGAAAAGTCGGAGAAGTTGCGGCGCCACAAAGATCGGAAGACTTTTTTCCTGGAATGCTACAATGCTATAATGCCAGGATGCTACCACACTACGATGCTAGAATGCTACGCTAAACGCAGTGTTTCAAAATCGGCCTGAAGCTCCCTCTAGAGGTTTTGATATGTTTTTTTTTTTTTTCTCCCATCTATTCATTTTTTTGAACTTTTTTTTTTGGGACGTCTCCTCCCCTCCCTCCCTCCCTCCCTCCCTCCCTCCCCCCGAGTCTTCGGCACTATTTCTTCTTTACGAGCGGAGTGCCGTGGCGTGGCGGCTCGCGGCTCGTCGCCTCCGCTGGCAGGACGCTGCAGCTGCAGCGGCACTTTAATTATCTTTACGAGCCATAAATCCCCAGTCGGAGTGTATAATCTGCAAAACACTGTGAGTTTTGACGTTGAGCTGCCGAGGACAATTTTTTTTTTTTGTGAATTTTTTTTTTTCTCTCAGCGGCAACGACACGTGAATCAAAACACTTTTGATTTTTTTTTCCCGACGTTTTAAACAATCAGGAGGAAAATAAAGACCAAATACAAGTGGGAAATGATGATGAGTTTTTATATTTTTTTTAAAAAAAAGAAGTAATTTTTATGAATACGGTGCCTGTGCTGCGCACGCGTGCACACACACACACTCACACACACACTGACCTGGCCTGGCGGCGTTCCAATTTAAATGCAAATGTTCCCAAATCGGAGGCAGGAAATAAATAAATGAATGAACCAACGAACGAATGACCGAGTGAATGAGTGAATGAATTAAAAAAAAATCATTTGATGGCGCAATGAATTATATATTTTAATTGAGCAGTGAAAATAATACAGGTTACTCCCCCCTCAGATAAGAAATGAATAAATAAACAAGGAGGGAGGGGTGAGAGATGGGATGGAGGGATGGAAGGATGGATGGATGATTGGATGAATGGATGAATGGATCATAGAACAATGAGTGGATGATGATAATAGAAGGATGTATAGATAGATGGACAATAAAACAAGGATGGATGATAGAAGGTTGGATGTTGATGGATGAATGGATGATAGAAGGATGGATAATGGATGGAAGGATGGATTATACAAGGTTGATGATAGAAGAATGGAGGGATGATGGAGGGCTGGAGGAATAGATGGATTATGGATGGATGGATGGATGATGGAGGGATGGATGATAGAGGGATGGATGATGGATGATAGCGGGATGGATGATGGAGAGATGGATGATGGAGGGATGGATGATGGATGGATGGATGATGATAGAGGGATGGATGATGGATGGATGGATGATAGAGGGATGGATGATGGATGATGGATGATAGAGGATGGATGATGGAGAGATGGATGATGGAGGGATGGATGATGGATGGATGGATGATGATAGAGGGATGGATGATGGATGGATGATAGAGGGATGGATGATGGATGATAGCGGGATGGATGATGGAGAGATGGATGATGGAGGGATGGATGATGATAGAGGGATGGATGATAGAGGGATGGATGATGGATGATAGCGGGATGGATGATGGAGAGATGGATGATGGAGGGATGGATGATGGATGGATGGATGATGATAGAGGGATGGATGATAGAGGGATGGATGATGGATGATAGCGGGATGGATGATGGAGAGATGGATGATGGAGGGATGGATGATGGATGGATGGATGATGATAGAGGGATGGATGGACTCTGAGTGGTGTTCGTCGCCTGCAGGCCGCCGTCTTGCCAACAATCTGAAGCCGTCAGATTTCAAAAACTCTATTGTTGGTGGATAGATGGGATAAATACCCCCTGACACACACACACACACACACACACACACACACACACACACACACACAGAAACTCAGTGCTGGGCTCTGATTGGCAGTTGGAATGCCGATGCTCTGACAAGGGAGGCAATTTTAATTTCACCCGCCGTCACTCTGCTCAATGCAAACACATATGAGCTGCCAATCACAAACACACACAAACGCACGCACACACCCTCAATGTGCATAATCTTCTCCTCAATCTTCAGCGTGCATCTCCGCTTCCCGCGGCGGAGACAACTTTTTAAAAAGACGCTGCGGTGCGTTCAGGGACGGTCGGACTGAAAGATCACCTATGAGAAAGGAGGTTGTCATTGTGTTCGTTGCTTTAAAAAAAAAGAAAAGATTCGCACTCGTTGATGTGACCTGTTTAACAAACATCTTTTTTTGTGTTTTCATTTTTTAATCGTGTTTGGGTGAATTCGTTGGTAAAATAAAACGCGGCCAGACAAGAGATGGGGAAAAAAAGAGGCTGTTCCTCCTCCTCCTCCTCCGCCACCACCGCTGAAAGCCTTCCGGTGTTCCCCTCGCAGCGCTCCGGCCGCGAACACGGCGGAACGCTGTTCGCCGACGGTGTCAACAAGAGAGGCAGACAAGCGGGAGAACAAGGAAATCCACTTTGAGACGTCACGTCACGTTCGCTGTCGGCTCGGCTCGGCTCGGCTCGGCTCGGCGTATCCGCGCCTGCCCCGCCCCTCTCGAAAAAAAAAAACAGGAAAAAAAAAAAGAACATGTTCCAACATGACGGCTGCGCGTCATTAATGTTTCACGTCGGGACAAATTGAAAAGGACACGCGATGCTTCGGAAAAACTCTACCTGGACTTTCGTAGAAGGTGATTGAACCAAAATTTCTGCCCCAGTTCTTTAGCTCTTAATGACCGTCGACCGACCAATCAGCTCCTCCTGAATTTGCTGTTGTTGTTGTGCAGCTGTAGTGTTCCCGTTTCTTTTCTTCTTCTTCTTCTTCTTTTTTTTTTGCAGTGAAAACATGATTTTGTTTCCCCCTCTTTTTTTTATTTTATTACTATTTTTCTATTTTTGGTACCCAAGTTTTTAGCACACGTTGATTACAGTCTTGTCACAACGCTAGCAGGAAGGGACAATTACAGCGACCCGCTGCTTTGCTGGAGGCGGGACAGATTTATTTATTTATTTATTTATTTATTTATTTATTTAGAAAATAAGTGACAATTACTGTGAGACCGCTGGAAGAGCCTGAGCACTTCTCAGCCAGTTATTTACCGGGCAGATTAGCTCGATAGATTAGTCTCTAGCCTCTTCTTCTTCTTCTTCTTCTTCTTCTTCTTCTTCTTCTTCTTCCAGTGACAATGTGCATAGCTTCCAATTAATTTTGTAAATAAAGCGTGGTTGTAAAAATAAAATAAAAATATCTTCTTTTTCGACTTCTCCTTCGTCTTCTTCTCCTCCCTTTTCTTCTCCTTCTTGTGAAAATGTGCAAAGTTCCGAACTAGCTACTGTAGCTAGTGTAGCATCCACGCTAGCCTCTTTAGCAGTAGCTGTTTGTTGTTGTTGTTGTTGTTGCTGTTGTTGCTGCCGCGTATTTACAGCGTGCTGCCCCTTTAAGAGTCTCCGGAGAGGACGGAGCCATTAGAGCGATGAAAGGCAGAGAGAGGAAGAGAGAGAGAGAGAGAGAGAGAGAGAGAGAGAGAGAGAGAGAGAGAGAGAGAGACAGGAAGTGCTCCTCCATCCATCTCCATGTGGTGGTGGTGGTGGTTGGCCACGCCTCATCCCAGGCCCCTCCCCTCCCCACTCGATCGCTCCCTCCCTCGCTGCCTCGCTCGCCCATGACTCTGCTGTTGTGTGTCCACAGATGGCCAACCTGGTGACCCTGCTGTGCTGCGTGCTGCTGGCCGCCGCCGTGGTCGCCTACGCCCAGAGACGCAGTCAGCTGGGTGAGTAGCCCCGCCGCCCCACCCCTCCTCCTCCTCCTCCTCCTCCACTCTATCTCTCTCTCTTTTCATCTTCGATCCGTCTATCTCTCCCTCTCACTCTCTTCCAACTCCTCCTCCTCCTCCTCCTCCTCCACTGATTGGCTCTGAGCGTCTGGTTCGCGCGCTCGCCGCCGTGCGACGCCGAGGTTGTCGTCAAGGTGTCGGACTTCTTCTTTTGGGGAGGGGTGTCAAAGGTCAAAGGTCAAAGGTGCAGCCTTTTAACAGAAACAAAAAAACAAAGAAGGGAATTTTGAATGGACAGTTGATGCACCTGTGAGGGGGAGGCGGGGTCTGAGGCGTTGACGTTGCTCGCCCGTGAGGGTGAGTGAGCGAGTGAGGAAGTGAGTGAGTGAGTGAGGATGCAAGCGCACTTCTTTTTTTTTTCAATTTTTCAATTTTTCACATTTTTTTTCTGCGGTCACGACGGCAAAAGTTTCCATTTAACCAAACGGCCGCTCCTGCTGCTGATACGTGTGTGTGTGTGTGTGTGTGAGAGAGTGCGCGCGAGTGTGTGTGTGTGTGTGCGTTTCTAATGCTGACGGGTCCATTTGTCTCTGCACTCTTTAAGGAAATGCATTTTCAGCCCCGCCGCCAATCAGGTCCATTCGTCTCGGTCAGCTGACCAGAGTCCCAGGGAGAGTCAATAAGTCCCTGCGGTGACGCATGGCCGTGCGTGTCACGAGGGGCTCGCACTAACACACACACACACACACACACACACACACACACACACACACTTATTAGCAGAGCTGATGAGTTGCAGGAAGTAAGAAGCACCGGTTGGCTGGTAGGAGGAGGGGGGGGAGTAGTGTCTGATGTCTGAGGTCAAAGGTCACAGCACAGAACACACACACACACACACACAGTCCTGGGTTGAGTGTGTTTCTCCGACCTGTCTGCTTGATTGACAGCTGAGTGAGCGAAACACAGTGGAGGTTGTGGGGAAGACACACACACACACACACGCGCACTTGTGTGTGTGTGTGATGACATCATGCTGTTGTTGATGACATCATGCTGACGTTGATGACATCATGCTGACGTTGATGACATCATGTTGTGAAACCAATGATTCCACTCTGACCTCCCCTCTCCTCCTCCTCCTCCTCCTCCTCCCCCCCTTCCTCCTTTTCCTCCTCCGCCTCTTTTTCTTCTCCTCCTCCCTGTCCTCCCCCTCTCTCCTCCTCCTACCTCCTCTTTCTCCTTCTCTTCTTCCTCCTTTTTCGTCTCCTCCCCCACCTCCTCCTCCTGTCCTGCACCTCCTCCCACCCCTCCCTCCTCTTTCTCCTCCTCCTCGGACGGAGAAGCTGGAGATGGTGGAGGAGGCTCCGCCCTCCTCGGCTTCTCTAATTGACGAGCTCTCTCCCGATTGGTCCGTTTGACGGGGCCAGGGCTGCTGTTTTGTTTTGCGACAGGCGTGATGATAATAATCCATAATGATTGACGGGAATTAACGGCTCTGGATGTGAAGACGTAAATAAACAGCACAGACGCTGTGTGTGTGTGTGTGTGTGTGTGTGTGCGCGCGCATGTGTGTGTGTGTGTGTCTTGTGCTCTCCTGTTCATTACTGCGAGTGCCACTCTCACTAATCAGCGCTCGCCGTCGGAGCCCCGGCTTGGTTGATTGATTGACTGATTGATTGACAGGTTGGATTTCAGAGGCAGCGAGGAGCCGAATGCCGGTTGGTCGGAAAACCGCGAGGGGGCGGGGCCAAAGTTGGTGTGCACTGTCAACGTCCCCTGTCGACGTGTTTTGGTTCGTCTTTGAGCGGGGGCGGGGGATGATGGGCACCCTCCTCCAGCCCCTGGTGGTGGGTATGGGAGGGGCAACATGCAACAGTAGGCGGGGCTAATAGGACGTCTCCTGCCAATCACAGCCCCTTTGATGTCGAGATGCGAAGTCCGTGTGTGTGTGTGTGTGTGTGTGTGTGTGTGTGTGTGTGTGTGTGAATCTTTGCATGTTTACATGGCCCTGCCCACTCATGAATCTTTCTCAATGATTCTCAGTCTCATCTCTCTCCCTCTCCTCACCTCTTTCTCTCTCTCTCTCTCTCTCTCTCTCTCTCTCTCTCTCTCTCTCTCTCTCTCTCTCTCTCTCTCTCTCTCTCTCTCTCTCTCTCTCTCTCTCTCTCTCTCTCTCTCTCTCTCTCTCTCTCTCTCTCTCTCTCTCTCTCCTTTTCTCCACTTCCTGTCAAGGTTTATTCCTGAAAATCTCAGCAGGGATTTCCTTTTTTGAAAACCACATTCTAACAGCCACTGACTTTAAGCCTGTGTGTGTGTGTGTGTGTGTGTGTGTCTGTGTGCGCGCACACGCGTGCAACTCGCTGACCTTCTCCGGCAGCAGCGTACATTGTAATGCCCTGATTATGTTTCCCGCCTCCCCGTCGTGCAGCTAACGAGTGTCGGCCGGTTTAGCGCTGAGCGAACAGCTGGACGGAGGTAAATATTTGCCCGGATTAAAAAATAATGTCAGGCATGTATTCATATATATTTATTAGGGCTGTCGAAGTCAACTCGCTAATCACACGTTACCTCAAACTCCTTTTAAAGGCACTAATTCACACACACACACACACACACACACACACAAGCGATGAAGGGGCACACAATGAAGTGTAAGAAACACAGTAAATATCTTGTTAAGTCACTTATAGAGCAGGGCAAAGAATGTGCACTTAATTTGTGATTAATCGCGAGTTAACTCAGGACACTAATGCGATTAATCGCGATTGAAAATTCTCATCGACTGACAGCCTTGATATTTATATATTTGTACGAAGCTTCAAGGAAACCGACAGGTGTGTGGTTGATTAAACAGTGCCTTAAATTCTTCTGAAAAATGGGCAAAGGCACAAAAACCAGTTTAACGCTCAGTCCAATTGACAGAAACAAGCAAGCAAAACAAAAAAAAAAAAATCAAGATTCAAAATGCTTCCATCACCGACAGATTTCTATCACGAGGCAGCGTGTGTGTTAGCCCTCTGTTCGCAGCCTCCTGCTAGAACTGAACCGCTCGCTCTGAGGCGCGCTAACGTCAAGCTAAAAAAAAATCCCCGGCCGGAGAAACTCGGAGGACGATGGACGAGTCGGTGGCGTCTGTGCGGCGAGGAAGCAGGACCGAATTAGCAAATATGGGAAAGGGAGCAGCAACTGTGGCTGTGACTGCTGCTGCTGCTGCTGCTGCTGCTGCTGCTGCTGCTGCTGCTGCTCCGCCGCCTGGCCAGAGATCTCAAGCAACCATCAATTTATTGTCAGTCGCAATTTAATTTGCGGACGGAGGGGAAACGCTGCCAGATGGATTTGCTGTTCCTGCTGCTGCTGCTTGTCCCGTCCCGCCGATTCCGGCCCCTTAAATCTCCATTTGTGTCGTACACACACACACACACACACACACACACACACACACACACACACACACACACACAGTTAAATGGCCAAGCTCGCACGCAAGTAAAAAGGGAAACTTCCAGGTTGAGCGGCGCCACTTTGGCTCCTGGTGGCTGAACTGTGCTACTGCGCGGCTCTCCTCCACTGCTGCTGCTGCTGCTGCTGCTGAGCTCACAGGTGTGGAAGTGATGCGGCCCCCTGTGATGTCACAGAGATCCAACGGACAGGCTAACAGCATTAGCAGCGCAGGTGTTGTGTCGGTCTGTTGTGACGCCCCCAAAACAAACAAACAAACAAACACACATATGATATATGTGCGAGTATACACATATATATAAGTACTGTATATACATCCTGTCTATATACATTATATGTATATCCTGTGTATGAGGCCAGCAGGTGTTCAATCTGATGCTTTTTTTGTCTCAGCGTGTCCGTGTGTGTGTGTGTGTGTGTGTGTGTGTGTGTGTGTGTGTGTGTGTGTGTGTGTGTGCCATTGCCCCTGCTGGATAACATGGTCTGATATGTCACATCGATCACACACCATATTTATCACCGCAGTTTATAACACAAGGACACACACACACACACACGCGCACACACGCACACACACACACACACACACACACACACACACGCTGACACACACGCACGCACTGAAGGGAGTCGGTGGTTCCTGCAGGGTGATGAATTGAGGCGGGTTGATGATCCATCTCACACACACACACACACACACACACACACACACGGAAGAGAGCGAGCGGGCGAGCGAGAGAGAGAGAGAGAGAGTCTGAAAGGTGAACCTGCATCCAATCAGACAAACTCGTTACCGTGGCCACCGTTTGGATTAGAGGTCTTTTTGCCCTCCATCGAAAGACAGGTGTGTGTGTGTGTGTGTGTGTGTGTGTGTGTGTGTACACGTGCTCGCTGTCGCCCCCTGCGTGTGCTGACGGGAGCTGCAGCTGCTGAGACTCTGAACTCGGGGGGGATTTGGGCTCCTTATCGACAGCAGCCAGACACACACACACACACACACACACACACACTGTCAAGAAGTCAGGACAGCAGCAGAGTCGTGTGTGTGTGTGTGTGTGTGGGGGGGTTCACCAAAGGTGTCGCCGCCGATAAAACAGAAGTCGTGCCGTCTTTTTTCTTCTTTCACTTTTTTTGATTTTTTTTTTCTGATAAAAACGGAAACATTCTTTTCAGCCTGACGGATGAGCTCGACGACTTGATTAGCGATTAGCATCCTGTTGTTCGTGATGGAAGCCCTGCGGCTGACCTTTGACCTCTGCAGTCAGTTTGAGCTACGGAGGGGAGCGAAGCTGTGCGTGAGTGGTTTTTTTTTTTTCTCTTTCCTTTTTTTTTTCCTTTGCTCAGTTAGCACGGTGGCTAACTCACGGCTAGCTGGCTAGTGCTCTGTCACCCGGACACGTCGGAGCAACTCGGCGCTAGCGTGTTAGCAGCGTTAGCAGCGTTAGCAGCGTTAGCGGCGCAGGTGTTTGCCGGTCTGTGGGACGTTTGTCAGTGGTTTTGCTCAAACTGCAGGAAGGAAACACTTCACTTCCTGCTGCAACGTCTCTTCTTCCTCCTCCTCTTCCTCCTCCTCTTCCTCCGTCTCCTCTTTCTCTTATTCCACTTCCCAGTCCTCTTCCTCCTCCTCCTCTTCCTCCTCCTCTTCTTCTTCCTCCTCCTCCTCCTTTTCATCTTCCTCTTCTTGCGCTCCCTCGTCCTCTCCCTCCTCTTCCTCTTCCTCCTTCTCGAGAAGGTCAGCAGGCTTTTAATCCTGGACTTGTCGACGCCCCTCACGTCCGTCCGTCCATCCGTCGGTCCGTCTGCGAAACGATTGGTCGTCTCTGGTTTCACCCACATTTAAGGCTTCTATAACTCTCGCCAGCGGTGGGAATCCATTCACAGATTCTTCAGGGTGAGCCTGTTGCCGTTCCGTTCGAGTCATCGGAGACCCGATGACGGCCATCTGGGGTTCATGCTTCCTCACGGCGCCCCCTGCTGCTGTCACGGTGGAATTGCACCCGTCCGCGCTGCTCCAGAACGTCGCAGCAAAAGGCTGCTTATTTTTTTTTCGGATTTTGTACGTTGAGCGAGTGAATTTGCCGGGAAAAGACTCACTCAGAAAAGAGTCAAAAGAGCCGAAAGAACCGAAAGCCTCCGCTGCCGAAACTCCCACGACTTCTTCTTTTATTTTTTATTTACTGTTTTCATCCAGGCTTTCCTTCTTTTTTTCTTCCTCCTCTCATATACATTTGCCCGGTTTTTCATTTATTAGATGTTATTAAAAGTTTAGAGTGACACACACACAGACTTTATGAAAGTGGAATCCGGGAGGTCTTAAAGGGCCGACGCCGGGCTTTATTAAAAAATGTTTCATATTGCTTCTTGAACTTTATTTATTTATCTCATCTTTTGGCCGGCTGTGACTCCTGTCCGGGCCGGGCTACCGACTGGACTGGGCTCCGTCTGGTTGGTTACTGACTGGACTGGGCTCCGTCTGGTTGGTTACTGACTGGACTGGGCTGTGTCTGGTTGGTTACTGACTGGACTGGGCTGTGTCTGGTTGGTTACTGACTGGACTGGGCTGTGTCTGGTTGGTTACCGACTGGACTGGGCTCCGTCTGGTTGGTTACTGACTGGACTGGGCTGTGTCTATTTCCTGGTTGGTCGCTGCTGTTTCCAACACGTTGTTGTCCTCCGGCTACCGGCGCAGGTTTGATCCGCAACTGGATTAAAGGGCTTTTTCGGGGGGATTTGTTGAGCTCGTAAATGGGGGTTGTGGGGGTTGTCGGGGGGTGGGGGGGGGTGGGTCATTGTCTGAAGGAAACCTGGACTTGGTGTTTTTTCGATACAAGCTCTCGCGGAGGGAAAAAGGTTGTTTGTTTATCATTTAATCCCCCGTGTTGTTTGGCAGCGATTTTGTGTCGTGCATTGTGATTGGCCGTTTTGACTGACACCTGAGGCCCCCTGGTGGATGAGAGGTGGAGAGCATCTGTGGGGTTCTGAACCCCAAACTCGCAGAGTTTGAAAGAGCTAATTTGTGCCAGCTAAATCGAATAGTTTCTCCTCCAGGGGGCAGAGCTGAGTGGAGTGGCAGGATATCCCCTAAAAGACGCTCTGATTGGACGACTTTATTTTTATTTATTTATTCATTTTTTTATTTATTTTTTTTTGCAGTGAAAGTTGAACATGTTTTTCTTCACCCCGGAGGGCAAAATGTTTCAGAACCACTGGAGTCGGTGGAGAGAAAGTGTGAGCTGTGGGAGAGCACACAACACACACACACACACACACACACACACACACACACACACACACACACACACACACACACAGGGAGAGCAGGGTGCGAAAAGGCTGCGGAAGTCCACCAGCTTTCCTGTTCCGACACTGGATCAGTGGAACATGTACACACTTGCTGTACCCAGGTCAACAAGAGTGTGTGTGTGTGTGTGTGTGTGTGTGTGTGTGTGTGTGTGTGAGAGAGAGAGAGAGAGAGAGAGAGAGAAGGTCTGTTTTGAATGAAGGGTCGAGCTACTGGAATGTCAACAAGACGAGGAGACCAGTTCTCTTCTGTTCCACACACACACACACACACACACACACACACACAGATTTAAACAAACACCCTGACAGACACACGGTCACATAGAAACAGTGTGTGTGTGTGTGTGTGTGTGTGTGTGTGTGTGTGTGTGTGGGTGCGCGAAGTTCAATACAACAACACAAACTCACAATGCAGAGTGGTGCTGATATGAGCCATGTAGAACAAGAGCTTGTGTGTGTGTGTGTGTGTGTGTGTGTGTGTGTGTGTGTGTGTGTGGTGTGTGTGTGTGCATTTATCATCTGTAATCAGTTTTCACAGCATTTTTTCCTCTCCTGCATGTGAACACATGAAGAAGAAGGAACACACACTCCTTTCTCTCTCTGCCTCTCACTCACACACACACACACACACACACACTTAACACACACTCAACACACACTCATCCATAACATGTGTTTTGACGTCCCTCTAAGCACCGACAAAGCCTCTTAATTTCCCCTGATTTCACTGCTGAACAAAGTCCCGACCTCCTTGTGTGTGTGTGTGTGTGTGTGTGTGTGTGTGTGTGTGTGTGTGTGTGTGTAGAGAGAGAGAGAGGCAGAGAGATAAGGAGAAGACAAATGAAGGTTAATTTCAGGCTCCATCCTGCGGCTGAGGAGCAGCAGAAGGAGATGGGTGGGGGGTGGGGGGAGGCGGAGGGGAGGGGAGGCGGAGCCACAGTGGCAGGAAGTCGATGGTCTGCTGCTGCTGCTCGCCGCCTGCTATCGAGCGACTGATGGCGGCTCCCAAACACACAGGCTCTATATTTAGAGCAGACGGAGGTGGAGAACATCTCCACGCACCTCCAGTCTGAACTTCAGTGGACCAGCAAGACCGGCGCCAGAACCGCCCTAATGGCCCTTTAAACCCTCTGTGTGTGTGTGTGTGTGTGTGTGTGTGTGTGTGTGTGTTAGACCATCACACACTTTTTTTTTTTACGTTCTCACGTCTTTTTTTTCTTATTGATAACAATTTCCTGGTTTATTTTTTCGGACATTTTCGCAAACACACACCCACGCGCACACACACACACGAACACACACTGTGATTGGGAGCCAAATGAAACATTGCTGTGTGTCGTCCAGACGGAACTGAGTTCGTGCTTGCCGTGTTTCTGCACGGATTAAGGCTGTATGTGTGTGTGTGTGTGGGTTTGTGTGTGTGTGTGTGTGTGTGTGGGTCGTGGGTTTGTGCGTGTGTGTGTGTGTGGGTTGTGGGTGGGGGGGTCACAGCTGCAGCTCAACACACTAACTCTCGCTCCCTCGCTCAGATTTTGAATCCAATGGCAGCAAAAGGAAAATTTCTCCTTTTGTGTCGTCAGTGAGTTTTACGTTTATTAACTAGCAGACTTTTACTTTGAAAGGACACGTGCAGACACACACGCACACACACACACACACACACACACACACAAAGGAGTGTGTTTTGTGTATGTTTGTGTGGATATCCTCGCCCGTAGCCCTAATTAGCCAACAAGCTAACTAGCGAGTTAGCCTGTTGGCAAATGAGCCATTAGCTCATTAGCTATAGCAGCTAATAGCTGCAGTCTCCCCAGCATTTAGAGCCTCTCGATCTTTTCAAGGTGGATCCTAGCGGAGGGTGGGGTGTTGAAGGGGAGGCGACCATCCAGTTCGGGCCCGCCCCCTCCCTCTCCGCCTCCCCCTCCCGCTTGGCAGGCGGAGTCGTTAAAATTTATCCTTTGTTTGATTAAAATCGCCGCCCTAACGACTTGGATCCTCCTCGCGGTTCTGATCCATATTTTTTCCTGAAGCCGTAAAAAAGTGACAGCGAGTCTGAGTGGGCGGAGATGAATCCAGAGAGGGCGGAGCCAAGAACGCCGGCAGCGGCCGGCGGCCGATCTGGCGTCCTCCTCCCGGGCTGACCGGAGCTGTCAGGACCTGCGGTTTACGGCCGCCGCTTCGCTTCCTGTCGGGAGTTTTAGTTTTATCTCTTCACAGCTGAAGGTCTCGACTTGTTTGCTCAGCAGCGGCGCCGCCATTTTTTATTTTTTTCTGCTGATGTCACCGAATCACTGCGTCATTAATTAACCCCTCCCTCTTCCTCCTCGCCTCCTCTCCTCTCCTCCTCCCCCTCTTGCTCTTCCTCCTCCTCCTCGTCTACCTCCTCCTCCTCCTCCTCCTCTCTTTATCCTCCTCCACCTCTTCCTCGTCTTCCTCCTCCTCCTCTTCCTCTTCCTCCCTCCTCCCCTCTTGCTCTTCCTCCTCCTCCTCCTCCCTCTCTTTATCCTCCTCCACCTCTTCCTCGTCTTCCTCTTCCTCCCTCCTCCCCCTCTTGCTCTTCCTCCTCCTCCTCCTCCCTCTCTTCATCCTCCTCCACCTCTTCCTCGTCTTCCTCCTCCCCCTCTTCCTCTTCCTCCTCCTCCCCTCTTCATCTTCCTCCTCCTCCTCTTCCTCGTCCTCCTCCTCCTCCTCTTGCTTTTCCCCATTTTTCTTCTTCTCCATCTGAGGAAGAGTCGAGTCCAGCAGGATGTTCATATGTTCATCTGCGGCGACGAAACAGCGACGTCAGGTGACCAGACCGCCTCAGGTCATGTGACAGCTAGCAAGCTAGCTAGCTGCAGCGGCAGCACGTTTCAGACTTTCGTCGTTGCTGCCGTTGCTGTTTGTTTGTTTGTTTGTTTGTTTGTTTTCTGTGTTTTGATGCACTGTCGCCATCGTGATCGATCAGCCAATCATTGTCCGGCGATCAATCGATCGAGCGATTGATAATTAATAATCAAACTACGAGCACAGACGTTTTTGTGTTGTGATTGAACGGCGATGATGTCGCTAAGCACCTCTGGAGGTTGAAGCCGCCGATCGGCCGATCCATCGAGGTGATCGGGGGGGAAATATAGCCCGAGAATCAGAACACACAGACACACACACGCACAGTGTCAGAAACACGCAAACACAACACTGGATATGTGCTGCGAGAGGGCAGGAAACAGGAAGTTGATTTATTAGAGCGTCAGGGCCCTGGCTCGCTCGCTCGCTCGCTCGCTCTCTCTCTCTCTCGCACACTCTCTTTGACACACACACACACACACACACACACACACACTGACACACACACTCGCAGCGTTGCACAGCTGCAGCTGGCTCACATGGAGGCAGAGTGGATGTTAATCTGTGTGGGAACCAGAGAGCCGAGGATGAAGTGATAACTTCATTCCAAGATGTTTGCACAGGAAGTGTGTGTGTGTGTGTGTGTGTGTGTGTGTGTGTGTGTGTGTGTGTGTGTGTGTGTGTGTCTGCAGCATCTGTATCAGTTTAATGTGCGCATGACCGTGAACGTGCCAGCAGCGGCTTGCTGGGGTGAGGAAGATGGTGATGATGATGAAGATGGTGATGATGATGATGATGATGATGATGGTGAAGATGTTGATGATGATGAAGATGATGGTGATGATGATGAAGATGATGGTGAAGATGGTGGTGATGAAGATGATGGTGAAGATGATGATGATGATGATGGTGAAGATGGTGATGATGATGATGATGATAGTGGTGGTGATGATGATGAAGATGATGGTGGTGATGATGATGATGAAGATGATGATGATAGTGGTGGTGGTGGTGATGATGGTGATGATGGTGAAGATGATGGTGAAGATGATGAAGATGGTGGTGATGAAGATGATGGTGAAGATGATGGTGATGATGATGAAGATGGTGGTGATGATGAAGATGATGGTGATGATGAAGATGATGATGGTGAAGATGGTGGTGATGATGATGATGATGATGAAGATGATGATGATAGTGGTGGTGATGATGAAGATGATGATGGTGAAGATGATGATGATGATGGTGAAGATGTTGATGATGATGAAGATGATGGTGATGATGAAGATGATGATGGTGAAGATAGTGGTGATGATGATGATGGTGAAGATGATGATGAAGATGGTGGTGATGAAGATGATGATGGTGAAGATGATGATGATGATGATGATGATGGTGAAGATGTTGATGATGATGATGATGATGATGATGGTGAAGATGGTGATGGTGAAGATGGTGGTGATGATGATGATGGTGAAGATGGTGATGATGATGATGATGATGAAGATGATGATGATAGTGGTGGTGATGATGATGAAGATGATGGTGGTGATGATGATGATGATGATGATGATGATAGTGGTGGTGGTGGTGATGATGGTGATGATGGTGATGATGATGATGATGAAGATGATGATGATAGTGGTGGTGGTGGTGATGATGGTGATGATGAAGATGATGATGTCATACAGTCCCATGGTGACTTTATGACAGGATTTATTTATACAGCCAGAACAGTCAAGAACTTCTTCTCTTCCTGTTTCTTCTCCACCACTTCCTGTCTGCCACGTCTGCTTGTCACCTCATGACTCCGCCCACTTTTGCTCCTCCCGCCCCTCCTCCTCTCCTCTTCCGGTTTGCCTCAGTCTCATCCTCACTTTCTTTCTCCTCTCACCTCACTTCCTGTCTCGTCTCCTCTCGTCTTTTCTCCCGTCCCGCCGTTTTATCTTCTTTTTTTCCTGATATGCAAAACAGTGTCGCTGCCTCCAGGCCCCGCCCCCTCCCTCCAGGCCCCGCCCCTTCCCGTGGAAGCCGCTCAATGCTCTTGTTAGCTCTTGTTAATCGGTCGGTGCGGCGGTGGTGACGGGACCCTGGGGACTGGTAGAACAGAGCCGGGGGTCGTTGACACCACTGACCTCGTGACCCCACTCCTCCATAGCCCCCCCCAGCCCACCACCAGCATCCCTCTCTACCTCCCTTCACTTCCACGTTTCTGACCACCTTGCCTTCTCTCTCCCCTCCCAGTGGCCAGGAACCAGTACGGGCAGGTGGGCGGCGACGTCACCATGCAGTGCGGCTCCCTGGACGGCGACGCCTCGGCGTCCTGGAAGGTGAACGGGACGGACGTGAAGGCGGCCCACCGGCTGCGGGGGCCGCGGCTGCTGCTGCCGCAGGTGGACCTGGGCCACAGCGGCCTCTACAGCTGCTTCCAGGACCCGCACGGAGAACGCCGCGACACCATCTACCTGCACGTGGGCAGTGAGTAGCGCCCCCTGTCTGTCTGTCTGTCTGTCTGTCTGTCTGGAGGGCGGAGGGTCGGGGTGGGGGTTAGGTGGGGCCCGGGGCTCCGACTTCCTGTGGTCGGCAGCAGCAGGTGGCGCTGCAGCCTCCTGGGTGCAGTTTTTCCAGGGTTGCAAAGCGGCAGTGGAGAGCCCCAGGTAGGGGGCGCCACTGAGCATGAAAAACCCCAGCAGAGGGCGACGTCACTGGTACTGGTGGTCCTGGTGGTACTGGTGGCACTGGTGGTACTGGTAGTATTAGTAGTACTGGCGATGCTGGTAGCACTGGTGGCACTGGTGGTTCTGGTGGTTCTGGTGGTACTGGTAGCACTGGTGGCACTGGTGGCACTGGTGGCACTGGTGGTTCTGGTGGTTCTGGTGGTTCTGGTAGCACTGGTGGCACTGGTGGCACTGGTGGCACTGGTGGTTCTGGTGGTTCTGGTGGTACTGGTAGCACTGGTGGCACTGGTGGCACTGGTGGCACTGGTGGTTCTGGTGGTCCTGGTGGTTCTGGTGGTTCTGGTGGTCCTGGTGGCTCTGGTGGTACTGGTGGCACTGGTGGTACTGGTGGCACTGGTGGTTCTGGTGGTACTGGTGGTACTGGTGGTACTGGCAGTGATGGTAGTTCTGGTGAGGCAGGTCAGCGTTCCAGCTGCAGGTCGACAGGCTTCACTCATCATGATTAGCACGGTGGCGGCGGCGGCGGGCGGTTTAATTTGATGCGGCGCTCATTGCCGCCAGCGGGGGCCTCGTTAGGTGGCACCCAGACAGAGAGTCACCAGGAGGGCGGCGGCGGCGAGCGGCGGCGAGCCATCTGTCCCACCGCCGGTTCACCGTCACTGCCGACTGATTCCCCTCCGTCTCCGCCACCAGCCGCCAGTTAGCGGTGCCATCTGTTGGCCTGCCAGACAGGAAGTGTTGTGCAAGCGTGCGTGCGTGCGTGCGTGTGTTTGCTCCACCGTCACACTCATTTCACGGAGCCTTTTTCTAAATCTCAGCTGCGTGTTTGTGTGTGTTGCATTGTTTTTTGTGGTGTTTTTTTTTTTTAACCTGATGCTGGGGGAGTGCGGCCCTCTGACTCTCTCTCTCTCTCTCTCTCTCTCTCTCTCTCTCGCCGCCCGCAGCTGCAAAGTGTTTACGTTCCGACTGTCGGCTCAGATTTGCTGCACTTTTAAAACTGAGAACCAGAGAAATATGCAAAAAGCACCAAAACACCCCCAGTGCGTGCGTGCGTGCGTGCGTGCGTGTGCGTGTGCGTGCGTGTCCGAGACGTGGCATGCAGCCTCTCATTTAGCCTCATCACACGTTCACCTGGGATTTAAAAAAAAAGAAGCAAAGACCAGAAATATCCGGAAGGTTCGGCTGAGGATGAAGCGGCGCTACGCTAATACTGACAGCATCTCCATTCTGGCTGCGTTTCCAAGTCTGGGAGCTGCATCTGCTGTCTCTCTCTCTCTCTCTCTCTCTCTCTCTCTCTCTCTCTCTCTCTCTCTCTCTCTCTCTCTCTCTCTCTCTCTCTCTCTCTCTCTCTCTCTCTCTCTCTCTCTCTCTCTAATCTCTCCTCTCTCTCTCTCTCTCTCTCTCTCTCTCTCTCTCTCTCTCTCTCTCTCTCTCTCTCTCTCTCTCTCTCTCTCTGCCTCTCTCTCTCTCTCTCTCTCTCTCTCTCTCTCTCTCTCTCTCTCTCTCTCTCTCTCTCTCTCTCTCTCTCTCTCTCTCTCTCTCTCTCTCTCTCTCTCTCTCTCTCTCTCTCTCTCTCTCTCTCTCTCTCTCTCTCTCTCTCTCTCTCTCTCTCTCTCTCTCTCTCTCTCTCTCTCTCTCTCTCTCTCTCTCTCTCTCTCTCTCTCTCTCTCTCTCTCTCTCTCTCTCTCTCTCTCTCTCTCTCTCTCTCTCTCTCTCTCTCTCTCTCTCTCTCTCTCTCTCTCTCTCTCTCTCTCTCTCTCTCTCTCTCTCTCTCTCTCTCTCTCTCTCTCTCTCTCTCTCTCTCTCTCTCTCTCTCTCTCTCTCTCTCTCTCTCTCTCTCTCTCTCACACACACACGCGGGCTGAGCTAACGGGGGAGTGGTGACTCGTCTTGTTAGATGGATGTAGATCTCTGAGCCTCAGGCAACTAGACCCACACACACACACACACACACACACACACACACACACACACACACACACACACCAATCGGTTTCCATTTCCTGTCCCTGGGCATCCTGCTTTTATGTGCATCTCCACGCACACGCACACACACACACACACACACACACACACACACACACACACACACACACACACACACACACACACACACACACACACACACACACCAATCGGTTTCCATTTCCTGTCCCGCTGCTTTTAATGGGGGGGAGCGCTGCTAATGGAATTGTCTCGTCTCTCGGCAGACAGGTTGCGGAGGGGGCGGAGCCTCCTCTGAGACTTCCTGTTTAAACCAGGAAGTGTTTGGTCTCGGCTCTCGGGGGGTAAGGGGGGGCGGTTAATTTGGTGTGTGTGTTTGTGTGTGTTTGTGTGAAGCGGCGTCGGTCTCGGGGGTTCCGTCCGACTTTTTATTTTTCTTCTTCTTCTTCTTCTTGCCGCCATCCGCGTACAGGAAGTGATGTCACTCGTGAAAACCTGCGACTTGACGGAGGCATCCGGCGGCGGGCTAGCATGCTAACACGTAGGGATGAGGAGGATTTTCCAGAAGCAGCAGGAACGTCGCCCTCTGCTGGCGGCGGTGCTGTTTGATTCCCTGCTCGCGCTTGGCTTCAACCTCGCTGGTATTTTTAGGGAGCCGGCCGAGGCTGCTGGGAGTTTAGGCTGCGGCGACGCTTCTCCTCAGAGGGAGGAACAAACCCGCAGGGCACCAATGGCATGCTGGGGTAAAAAAACCAACGGAGAAGGACAGGAAGTTTGGTAGCAGGGAGAGAAATGTTTCAGCGACATCGAGGAAAAACGGCAGAGGAGACGGAAGAGTGAACGAGAGAGAGAGAGAGAGAGAGAGAGAGCGGAATCGGCACACACACACACACACTGGCTGCAGTGGGAGGATGAAAGGATGCTCCTTGTGAAAAAAACACCGAGATGTTGGTCTTGGCTTGATCTGTGTGTGTGCGTGTGTGTGTGTGTGTGTGTGTGTGTACGTGCACACGTGTGTGTCTCTATCTCTCAAAGTAGCCTCTCTGCACCGCCTTCACCCTTCTGTAGCGCCGCCGCGAGACTTAAACTTTTTTTTTTTTTTTTTGCTCGCTACAGCGTCGCCTCCAACTGGCCACGCTTGATGTAGGACTGCAGCTAGCAACTATTTTTCTTCGACTAATCCGTTTAGTTTAGTCTAGTTTGCATTAGCTGAGTTCCAGTCATTGTCACATCCAGGAGGATGCGAAAATGCCCCTCTGCATTTGACCCATTTGACTCCATTTTGACTCAATTTTTGATTTAAAAAAAAACTGGCATTAGCATTGCCCCTCCCTTACCCCCCCTGCTGGCTGACGATGGCAACGACAACGGCTGATGTCATCCTTTCGGGAAAATCACAACCCTGCTTCGGAGAGCAGGATCTTCCTCTCTCCGTCCCTCCACCCTTCGCTCCGTCTCCATCTCCACCCCCTCCTCTTCAGCGGTCCTGTTGGTTTGCGCTATCTCTGCTAAGCTCATTAAGAAATAATTAGCCTAATTCACTCTAGCCAGAGGCGGAGCCTCCAAATGGCTGCTTTTTTCCCCCCCCTATTTATTTATTTATTTATTTATTTATTTATTTTCAAAACCTGCGGACGCTTAGCGGAGGCAAGATAGTCGGCGGCATGAAAAGGCTTTTGGGAATTAAAGGCAGCAGTTATTGAGAACATTTGCTGTGAAGACGCTGCCGCCGCGGCACAGCTAATTATAATAACATTATTGTAAATAGCAAAACAACGTTATTGAAGGAATAATAAGGCAGCGGCTTATCGACTTGACACCCAGAAACACCTGCTCGGGGGCAGATAATGAAGCCGTGGCTCTACGACACTCTGTTGTCATAATTAAAGAGACGCAAACATCAGCGGCGCCCCCTGGCTGCCAGGCTGGAGGTGGTGGAAATGCGGCTTTCTTTTGGGCTTCCGCGGGATGAGTTTTTATTTTCCGTTCTTTTCCTCGAGAGACAGAAAGCTCCATCAGCTAGATGCTAGTTCATGGGTGTCAATCTCTGCCCCGCGGGCCAAATTTGGTCCGTAGTGTCATTATGTTTGGCCCGCGAGGCCAATGCAAAATCACTGCTGGAGCTGGCCCGATGGTAATATACAGCACATGTAGCGCTAATACTACAAATCCCAGAATGCTCTGTTCAATCAGGAGAAGACGTTTATTGAAGGACATTAATATTGCGTTATTGGTTTATTGTTTTTTCATTTTTAAATGTATTACCAGCCCGTTTAAAAAAGGCTACTGTTGAAATTTAAATCTGAAGGCTGCAAATTTGCAGTATATTTGATAATTGAACTGACTGGTGATGGACCAGCAGGTGGCAGTAGACAATTTTAACGGATCGCAAAGAGTTTGTGCTGCCGTCTGAAGTTTCAGTCAGGACTCGAGTCGCTGCTACTTGTCCACATCTGCTGTCCGTCTATCATCCATCCATCTCTCCATCCATCCATCCCTCCAACCATCCATCTCTCCATCCATCCATCTCTCCATCCATCCATCCCTCCATCCATCCATCCATCCATCCATCTCTCCATCCATCCATCCCTCCATCCATCTCTGCTGATAACCATCCTGCCACCATGAATAATGTACACTTACCGTAATGGCCAGGAGAGGTTCAGAGGACACACACACACACACACACACACACACACACACACACACACACACACACACACACACACACACACATGCGCGCACACACACGCGCATGCCGTTGGTACAAATGCACAACATGCCTCAAGACGCACTTTCTCAAGGACGTATGGAAAGCAGACGCAGAAAAACACACACACACACACACACACAGAAACTCGCACTCACACACACACAGAAACACACACTCACACACACACAGACACCCACACACACACACACACACAGCTGGAGGTAAATCCCTCATTCCTTAATGATGGGCATCAGAGAGAAGCAGCGGCGTGAATTATTAAAGCGTACAGCAATTAGACACATAACACTCCCAAAGAGACCCACACTTAGCGCAACACACACGCGCGCACACACACACACACACACACACACACACATGCATGATGCATGAGCTAATGTGTGCAAACGCGCCCAGATTTCAGGGCTATCGTGGCTAAATCACGGCGGCTACGACCGTCTGTCACTGAACAAAGCTAGTTGGAAATTTTAGCTTTTGTGCGTTTTTTGTGTGTTTTGTGTGTTGTTTTGTGAAGGACAAATTTCTTTTAGATTTGTTTGATTTCCTGTAATTTTATGTACCACTGCATTTTGATTCGCCGCAAGAACAAGGAAGGTTTTTCTTTTGCTAGCAGTTGCTTTTCGTCCAGCTACTTTTTCCGCTTTTCGTTTACTCGCAATGTGTCGTGTTAGCTAGGTAGCTAAGCTAACCTAAACTAAGCTATCCAGCTTATCATCACCCTCTTTTGTTTTCCATTTTATTTTGCAGCTGCTATATCAAAGGGCTGTCTACCTGCAGTGTAGAAAGTTGTAAAGATAAAAAATAAAAATTGCGTGAAGGGGTGCGTCCAAACTTTTGCCTGGTAGTGTAGCCGCTGACAAGACGCTGTTGCGCTGCCGCCGCCGCCACCGCCACCATCTATCCATCCATCTCAGGGCTAAATTACTGAGCGTCGCTGCCGCCGGGGCCGCTGCTGCTGCTCCGTGTCCTTGCCGCCGGCGTGTGACCTCCAGGTTAATGACAGCGGCCGCAGCTAACAGCCTGTTAGACGCAGGAATTAGACGGAGCCCATTACGTCCCGATTCAATCTCGTCTCCCGTCTTAACTTGTTTTCCAGCTCGGGACACGATCAGCCTGCGGGTGTGGGGAGGGGTGACGGAGGAGCAGCAGATGAATTATTCATCGGACAACATTTTCAAACATCCTGTGATTTCCTGTCGAGCATCCGAAGGCCGGAGCGTCGGTCGGTCGGTCGCAGGTCGGAAGGTGGAACCTGTTAGCGGTTAGCTCAGGCGTGGGCAAACTACGGCCCCGGGGGGCCATATGCGGCCAGTTGAGCTTTTTAATGAGGTCCGCCGAACTTGAAGAAAGGATGTTAATAGTCAGTACGTCATAAAATAGCCGTATTTCATCCATTTTTTTCACTGTTTTAAGAGTCGTTTCAATAAAGAGCTAAATACCGTGGGGCTTTAAAGACACAGATTCATTTTCAATTAACATTAAAGTACAGGTTTTCTACATATCCCTTGATATATTTTTTCCTCCATGAGGCGAGTCACTTTTTTTTTTTTTTTTTTTTTTTAGCAGCGTGGCACGGCGCCCCCTTGCCTCCGGGCATTGAGCGTTGTAAATTACCAGCCGTCAGGTAACGCAGTGTGTCAGCTTTCCTTCCAACGATTCTTCCGCCGCTCACATATTTTAGAAAATCTTTCTAGAGAATTTTTTTTTCTTATCGAGGGTGTTTTTTTTCCTGTCACTGGCAGCAACACATCATGTCTGTTGGTTTTCTTTTTTCTCCAACAAATCGCCATGCTGACAGAAATCCGATATAGGCGGATGGTGGGCGGAGCTTTAATCACAAGCCAACCAGCCGCGTCCGGCGCTGCGTTTTTTTTTTTTTTTTTTTTTTTTCATTTTAGGCAGCTTTTTTTTTCACGAACTGAAAAAAACTGCATCCGTCCGTTCCACCGATTTCCCACCTGTCAAACCCACCTGCAAATTCTTTTTGTGTGTTTTTGCCAAAGTGACGAACAACGGGGGGGCAGGGGGAGGAGGAGGCGGGTTTCAAGCTTCAAGTGGGTGGAGCTTGAAGCTTCCACTTCAAGCTCCACTTCAAGCTCCACCCACTTCAAGGCCCCCGACGACGACAACGTCATCAAATCAGGGCAGGAAGCGCCGCACTGCTCTTATCTGGAGTGTGTGTGTGTGTGTGTGTGTGTGTGTGTGTGTGTGTGTGTGCGCGCGCATGCGCTTCTGTTATGATAAATGCAGCGTCTGGAAGCCACATGAAATGCGATCGCTGTTTAATCTGAGCCGGGAATTTTCCCTCAGCAGCATCCAAACCACACACACACACACAAACACACACACACACACACCACACACACACACACACACACACACACATGCACCCACACTACTGCTTTCCTGCTGATTTTAGCTGTTTGGTGTTTTTGCAGGTCACTGATGGTTGGTGGCGACAAAGTGTGCGTGTGTGTGTGTGCGTGCACAGAAAATGACGCGTACACTTCATCCAAAACACACACACACACACACACACACACACACACACACACACACACACACACACAGCAGCAGGAGACCAAAATTCGTTTCACACTTTGATATATTTTGGTCTTTGAGTGTTTTTTCTGCTTCACAGACTTTAATTCGTTGCCGCTGTTTCTTTCTCTCTTCTTCTTCTTCTTCTTCTTCTTTTCTTTCTTTCTTCTCCGCTTCTTTGGTTTCTTCTTCTGCATCTCATTATTAAATCTTCCCCTTGATCCTCTGGACACATCGGCCACTTTCACCAAGAAAAAAACAAAACAAAAAAACCCTGATAACACAAAGAGACAACGGAGAATTTTGAACTTCCTGTTCAGGTGGGAATCAGCCCTCTGTGATGTCACAAAGGGGCTCCGTCTGATACCTCCCAAGGTCGTGATCTACCTTGCCGAGTCCCAACATGAATCTGATCTCGTCTGATTCGTTAGTTTTGCTCGCCAGCGTGCGTCTGTGTGTGTGTGTGTGTGTGTGTGTGTGTGTGTGTGTGTGTGTGTGTGTGTGTGTGTCATCGATCCCCTCCTCTCTCTCTGTCTCTCTCCCCTCCCACTCGGCCTCCAAACTGATTTAGCGTCATGTGATTAATGGCGGCCATTAGGAGCTTCGATGTCTGCAGGTCAGTGTGTGTGTGTGTGTGTGTGTGTGTGTGTGTGTGTGTCTGTCTGTGCGTTAATTTGAGACATAGTGACGTCTGAGGCACCATGTCATCCGGGCACCCTGGTTGGTTCTTTTGTTTGTTTGTTGTTTTTTTAACCTCCTCTGCGCTCTGCTGGTGGAACAGCAGCCCAAGAGGAGGACGGTGATGATGTCACTTCCTGTTCCGGCTGTCTCAGCAGGGGCTGGAGACGATCTGACTCCGCCTCCCTGAGGAGAGTCTGTTTCTCCCCCCACTGTGGACTTTCCCATGATGCACTGCTCCTCCACCTGCTGCAAGAGGCGATGACGTTATTTCCCATCAGCTCTCAGCAGCACAGGCCCAAAAAGTCCAACAAATATTATTCTTTATACAAAACAAAACTATACACTGGGTCACATGACGTGAGAGCTATAAAAAAAAATAAGCACAAAAACCCCAAAAATTTATCAAAGGTAAAAGAAATTGAAAAAAAAATTCAGTTCAACTTTCAGTAATAAAATTCAAATTAAATCAACAACAAATTCAGCAGTAGTTCAATGTAATCAGGGTCACGGGGTCTGCTGGAGCCTAAATTCAGGGTACAAATCGCAGGGCCACATCAACAACCATTCACACAAATGAATAAATGACAGCAGTACTAGGTAGTCAAGGTCCGGGCCCGGAATCGAACCCACGACCTTTCTTGCTGTAATACCGTGTTGCCTAATAATAATAATAATAATAATAATAATAATAATAATAATAATAATGGATCAATGGAACAACTGTCAGTTCCCAATGAAAGGTTTGGCGCCACCACCAGGGTCTGCAGGCAACAGGTCACACAACACGAAATAAAAATTGGTCGATGTTCATACACGTTGGTTCAAGGAGGGAAAGTCAGCGACGTTCCCACCGCTCCCAGCTGTCCGTCCGTCCGTCCATCCGTCCGTCAGTGCTTCAAAGGAGGAGGCGAAGACATATCGTCGTGTGTTCAGCCGGCGACAGTGGAAAATGTCTTTAAAGTCAAACATCAAATATCTGAAAATCCAGAACATCTGCCTCCTCACACACACACACACACACACACACACACACACACACACACGCCTCTTTGTCTGCAAACTCTTCTTCTATTACACAGGAATATTTTGACAGAAAACTCTCTGGCACTCCAGGTGGCCGAACCCTGGTGCTGGACAAACACACGCACGCGTACACACACACACACACACACACACACACAGAAACACACTTCAAACTCTGGCCGGTCTGCAGCCTGTTGTCGACGCTGCGGTTTCCTTTGAAAGGCAATTTCATCTGGCCGAAGTGTGTGTGTGTGTGTGTGTGTGTGTGTGTGTGTGGCTGAGCTCTGAATCAAATCTCGTCAAATCTCGTTTAAATTTTGGATTTGTCAAATGTCACGTTACACGGCAGTACACGTTTATGTGGTGAGCGATAAAGAAAGTATTAAAAAGAAGATTTTAAAAAGTGGCAAGTGGTTTAATATGAGGTCTAATAAAGTGAAAAAGTAAAAAAGATATATATTGAAATCTGTTAAGTACAGATAAGAGTGTTAAAACAACAAAATATTATAATAATAATAATAATAATAATAATAATAATGCAATAGAATAGTATGATATAAAAACAATATAATATAATTAGTTACATATTTTCTGAAATATAATATAATGTAATATAGCATGATATGATAATAACATATGAATCTCCATGATTATGTGTGTTAAAGAGCATTTTTAGAACAGGCTCCGCCCCCTCCCTGCCACTAATTACATTTTCTTCCCCGCCGCCGCCGTCGTCGACGCCTTTTCTGACCTCCAAAATCGTGATTTGTGCGGAGTAAAAGTCCAAACCAACACCGGCGGGGACGGAGAGTTCACAGGGCCGGGAGGAAGGAGGGAAGGAAGGAAGGAAGGAGGTGGAGGCGGCGGGAACACACACGGCGAGGTGGATAATGACGGGTTGGCGAGGCAGAAAATACCCGGCGACGTTTTTGTGTGAGAAAGTCGGAAAGTTTGTGGAGAGAAAAGAAAAAGGAGTTTGTGTTGTCGATGTTGCCCTAGAACGCTAACGTTAGCTCAGGGCGTGTCCGTCGTTCGCACTGACTTTGAAAGCAGAGTGTCACAACACTGCGAGGTAAAGGTTACGTGGGTAATATTTTTGAGATTTTGAAGATGAAACACTGACGCCAAGTGGTTACGTTTTAGATTGCGGTGTCTTTCACTCTCATTTCCCCTCCCGAGCTTGCCAGTGAACTACGGTGACCTGTGCACCCAAACCTAGATACTGTACCTCATCCACCTTCTCCTTTGGTTTATTTGAGGACGCGACCGCTCACCCTAAGTCCGAGACGTGTATATATTGTACTCTTATTATGCACTTTTATAAATGTATTTATGGGCAGTGTATTGGGCTTTTACCAAATATGACACGTTGGACCGTTACCTGCCCGCTACAAAATTAGCTACGTGTGTGTTGCTGAGACAAAGAAGCTCCAAGGTGTGCCAATGTGGTCGAGGTTTTCCTCGATGGCTGCCAGGTTGTTGTTGTTGTTGTTTTTACTTCCTTTTCCGGTGGCTGATATTCCTGTTAGATTGTCGTTTTCTGTTTTCTGAGACCTTGAGACCTGAAAAGGGGATGCTAATCTTGTTTTCCGAACCATGCAAAGCAAAACAAACAAGCAATTGCTTGCTAATTTGTGTAAAAATAAAAAAGAAATAATCCAAAAATCTTGCTTTTTTTTTTTTTTTTTTTTACTTGTGCCTCCAGTCGTCCGCTGAGCTCTTCCGTCCAGCTCTCCGCCTCCCTGCAGCCGTGCGCTAATCTCTCTCTAATCTGTTAATCCCATTAATTATTGCGGCGCCATTATTCTACCGACTCATAATCCCCCACCAACTCCCCCACCCTCTGCCCTCCTGCACATGCAGAGACCAACCAGTGGGAGGCGCTACCAAAGTATGTTTGGTTTGTTTCTGAAAAAAACAAAAACAAACAAACTACAGTGAGACTTTCAACGTTTTTTTTTTTTTGCAGTGTTGCAAAGCCAGAAATATTGTTGTAATTGTTGTTGTTGTGCTGCTGCTGCTGCTGCTGTGGTTAAAGGTGCAGAAACACTTTAGCTTTAGCTTGTCGTGTGCACCTATTTAGTTAGCATTTTAACGGCAGGCCGCCAGTCTTTCTCCTCTGGATCCTGATTGGCCAGGTCACACTCTGACTGAATCTGAAGAGTGAACTGAATCTGAACTGATTCACATGGCAGTTTTTCTGTGTTTGTTTTTCAAACCACCGCTGCTCCCGATGGAAGCTTCTAGAACAGGAGTCACGGTCACCGTGTTGGTGACCACTGTTCTAGAACCTTCTAGAGAAAGAAATCAAAAACATCAGCGTGGATGTTTGTCAAAGTTGGACGTCTGAGACCCAATGAGCCGTAGCAACAGCAGCAGCAGCGCCAGCAGCAACAGCAGCCATCAGTCACGCTGACGGAGCACTTAGCCTGATTAGCCCGCGAGCAAAGATTCATATTTCAACGCCGTAAACAAGAAAACAAAACGGCCGCGGCGCCGCCGTAACTCAGAGCCACTTAGTGTTATTGTTCAGACGCTGAGACGTCCGTCCGTCCGTCCAAGGAAATAAACCCCGCCCACGGACCCGCCCTCCTGCGACGCAGAATCCTCCTCCTTCACCTATTCATCCTCTTCCTCCTCCTTCCCTTCCTCCTGTCCCTCCTTTTCCTCCTCTTCCTCTTTCTCGTCTTCCCCTTCCTCCTTCTCCTTTTCCTCCTCCTCCTCCTCCTCCTCCTCCCGTCTTCATCCTCCTCGTTTCCTGCGTCAGCTGATGCGATTAGCTGCTCGTTGTGTCGTTTTGCCTCGTGTAGCCAGAGGGTCCACTCCTCCCCTTCCCCCACCCCCCACCCCCAACCCCCAACCCCACCCCTCCATCCATCCGCCCGTCCGGCTGATGGGAAGAAGCTCAGCGGCTCTGGTTTGGATCACCACCACCACCACCACCACCACGAGCCGCTCTGGTTGGTTTCATGGGCTGCTTAATTTCATCCGCAGATGGCGAGCGCGACCGCGGCTGCGGGGACGCACACACACACACTCACACACACACACACACACACACACACAGGATCCTCCCTAATCAGTTTGGCTCCGTCCTCCTTTAATGGCCTCGAATCGTTCCACCGCATCGCAGCATCGAGGTTCCGCATAAGTTCAGGCGACTCTGACCACTCAGACCCCAGACTGACT
>CM020518.1:3760000-3775000 GCA_009823395.1 Thamnaconus septentrionalis
CCACGAGGGTTTGAGGGTTTGTCTGCCTCGTCTGGCTGTTTGCCCTCCTTCCTCTCGGCATCCGTGCGGATCCAAAGTTTGGGGCTTTTTGTTCCGTCGCGGGTTGATGTGGCACCTTTCACGACGGCGCCGAGTTTCTGCGCTGTCCGTCCGTCCGTCCGTCCGTCCGTCCGTCCGTCCGTCCGTCGGTCTGTCGGTCTGTCCTGCTCGGAGCGTGACAGCGACAACTCCAGGTAGCTCCGGTGGTTCCTGTCTCTCCTGCTGACTGACTGGCTGACACCTCTGATTGGCCCGTCCCGACCTGTCACTCATCTTCCCATCACGGTCGACGCCGCTAAGAGGCAATTCTTGCTCCTCGCCTCGGTGACACCGAGCTTTTCCATCTTCGCGAGACATCACAAAGCGTCTTAGCTCGACTCAACTCCCGACAGCGTGAACACACTCCTTCTAAAAGTCCCCCCACTGACAGGATGTCGCAATGACTGGATTTTCTCCCCGCCGTCATTAGATTAATAGCTTGATTGATTGATTAATTGACTGATAGATGGCACTTTATTTGTCTTATGTCTTATTTATTTGTCTTCATATTGGCAGGTCTGAAATCTGTTTTTGCATCCATTCAGTTGCTCCATTGAGGCTTAACACAAAAACACGCTAAATCAATTGTCCCTCTTGTACAATTACATCACACACCACAAGAAAATCACTTAAACACACACGGACACGAACACACAACACAAAAAATCCCTTCACCTCCTTCAGCAGGTGCATTGATTGATTGATTGATGCACAAAACAGCGTCTCAGTTTGATCTGCTTAGCACGCTACGACGGCGGTGTCCTTAGCCCCGCCCCCTCGCCGCTCCTCTTCCCTCTTATCTCACATCGGTGTGATTCACGTCGTCTCTCCGTCTCCTCCCGTGAGGGAGGCACCAAAAATCGATGAATGGTGCTGGACTGGGCGAGGCGAGGGGTGTAATTGGTCCGCCCTCGCCGCCGCCGCCGCCGCCGCCCCTCCTCCGCCACTCAGGGTGAAAGTGGGAAAGCAGCGACAGACTATTGATACTCGGGGTTTTGACTGTCGCCCTGCATTAGCGGCGGTGCGACGGGCCGCCCGGCTCAATCCGGGTTTGACCTTCCGCCGCCGCCCCGACGGAGGCAATTAAGTCTCAGCCGGGGGACTTTTTTTTTTTTTTCTTTCTCAGGCTCTCAAAGTCCATCTGATCCGTCCAGTTAAAAGTCAAAAATCCCTGCCTGTTTTTTCTTTTCCGTCCCCCCTCCCTCCACCCTCCACCCTCCCCCTCCCCCTCCCTCCGTCCTCTCGTCTGTCAGCAAACCATTCATCTAAATCTCCGTCCCAATGATTTTATTTCTTGCTCGCTGGAAGCCAGATGCTTTTGGGGGAAGCCGGAGGAGGAATGTGGTGAAAGGGGGAGTAGGGGGGGGGCAGGGTTGGATGTCGGTTTGCTGAAAATTCCCCCCGGCTTGGCCCAGGGAAAGATTATTTTTAATGAACAAAATGACCGGGTTGTTTCCCAACTCTGCGTCCGTCAGCGACGCTCCGAGAAGGAAAAAACGGGACTGAACGGAATGAAATCAGGTGAAAGGAATGTGAGCCGCTCGGCGGAGTGCTTTTCACAACGGAACGCTCACGAGGAGGGGGTCTGCGGGGTCTCAGAGAGGCAGCCTCCCAACCAGGACCAGTAAATCTTCCTGGTCCTCCTGGTTCCACGCCGGGGGCTCCGGATGTTCTCTGTGAGGAGAGACGTCTTCAAACAGTCGCAGGGATGAAGACGAGTGGAAGCAGCCACTTGGCGGGAGAGGACGGGGAGGGCGGAGGGGGAGGGCTGGCCGCCACCCCCAACCAACCCCCCCCTACCTCCCCCGCCCCCTCCCCTGCTGAGAGGTAATCTCTCGCTCTCTCCCAAAAAAAACACAAACATCCAGGTTCTCATGCGGCTGTTTGGACTTTGGGGCTGCAGCTTGCAACCGCTGCTGTGTGTGAAAGTGAACCACGACAGCACACACACACACACACACACACACACACACTTGGCCCACTCCTGTGTGTGTATTTTGATTCACACCAGCAATGAAAGAACAAAATAGTGTAAATAGTTTAGTTTAGTTTCAGGTCGGCAAACATTTGTGTTTGTGTAAAACTTGGGTTTTTAAAAGGTTTCTGGATTCCGATGCAAATATTGCAGCAGGCACACACACACACACACACACACACACACACACACACACACAAATTGTTTTTGCTGTATGTTTGACTGTATCAAGTTGCATTTTACGGGGGTGCAGCATCATCTAGTCGTCTGTCCAGAGCGCAGTTGCACTCCTCAGCCCGCAGGTGGCAGACTAGTTTGTCGACACCAACCAGACGACGTCATCTGAGGCACTTTTTCATTCAGTCGATCAAAAAAACATTTCGTTTTCATTTCGTCCTCGTCGCTGCTTCGAGTGTCGCGATAGATCGTCGTGAAGAGAGGGAGGACGCTAGGAAGGAGGAAAGGAGGGAAAGGAAAGAATCTAGGGAGGGAGGGAGGAAGGACAGTAGGAATCAAGATAGGGAGGGAAAGGAGGGAATCGAGGAAAGAAGGAATCAAGGGAGAGGGTGGAAGGCGGGAAGGATGGAAGTGAGGAAGGAAGGCAGGCAGGAAGGAAGAAGGAAAAAGTGGAAATTTTCACCACAAAAAAATCAGCTTTTGCTGTGAAAGGGTGGCTGGATGGACAGATGGATGGAGGGATGGATGGATTGATGGAGGGATTTTCTTCACCTCAAAGTGAAACAAACACTCCGAGTGGAATCCAAGCGTGAAAAAAACTCCTGAAATAAAAAACAGGATGGTGTGAATTGTCTCCCCGTCCAAATCGTCCAACAGTCGCAAACCAAGAATGAAAAAGGCATTCACGCTTGTTGTCATAGCGAGAGAATCCACGACAAACAGCAGCGCACAAAGACACACACACACACACACACACACGAAGCAACGGGGAGGTGACCAACACAACCAAATAGCAATTACTGCGACGTCTGCAGCCTAGCAACCGGGGCCACTTGATGTCATTGTCCCTCATCTCGCTCATGTGTGTGTGTGTGTGTGTGTGTGTGTGTGTGTGTGTGTGTGTGTGTGAGAGAGAGAGAGAGAGAGAGAGAGAGAGAGAGACAAAGATCCTCCTTTGGTGCGGTACCATGGAATATTTGTGTGACACGTTCAAAGCAGCTGGATAAACTAAACTGGATTCTCATCAGTCCCAGTTACTCTGAGTGGTTGGGACTGGGATCGAAGCTGCTCCCTGATTGGCTGATGGACTAATTGGATCCTGCTTTTGACCCGGTCGTTACACAAACAGTTTTCGGGGAAATGCAAGCAAAACAAATTTGAACATTTGATCATTTAAAAAACGTACAAGGAAAATTTGGCCTCAAAGGAAAATTTAATTTAATTTTTTAATAATTTTTTGGTGAAGGAATAGCTGCAAATACAAAATAAAAAAAAAATCTGTTAAAATAAAATTGTTTTGAAGTTAAATGAAATCAAGTCTCAAATGGTGCAGAAAGTCAAATTAGCCGTTTTAAAAAAAAAAAAAAATGTTTTTGCGCGTGAGGCTGACAGCGATGGACTTCCAGCACCTTCATGAGTCCTCTGTGATGTCACAAAGGGCCCCTGCCCCCCAAAAAACCCTCCCCTCCGAGCACGGGGTTGACTCCACCCTCCATCCTGCCAAACGTGCAGGCGGTGTTTTCAGCTGGGGATTGCAAACAGAGGGCTAACAACAGCAGCCCAGCGAGGAGATTGGTTGCTCATTGAGCTGGTGGGCGACGCCCCCCTCCTTCCTTCCCCTCTCATCCAGGGGCTTTTTTGTGATTTATGAGCCGCTCGACCTGTTAGCATTTCAAAGTGACCACACACACACACACACACACACACACACACACACTTCTAATTATCATTCACGAGAGGCGACGCATCAGCAACATCCGTCCTGCTTTTTTTAATCAGAGCGACGCTTTTCCTTTTATTTACCTCTTTGATATTGGGGCCCCGCCCCCTTTTCTCCTCCTCCTTCTCCTCCTATTCCTCCTACAGGTGTTTTCATCCCTCCCTCGCTGGCCCTTTGATGTTGTTTGGTCGTCGTCAAAGCTCCTCAGGAACTCGTCCCTCGCTGTCTCCTCTCATCTCCGCTCCTCCTTTCTCTCTCTCTTATTTTGAAATTATTATTTGGATTTTCTTTTTTCTCTGCCCTTTAATTCTTTGGAGTTAATTGGGTTTGTGCCCTTCTCCACCTCCTCTTCCTTCTACACCACTTCCTCCTCCTCCCCCCACCCGCCATTTTTTCATCCTCCTCATCCTCATCCTTCTCTTCATCCTCTCCTCCTCCTCCATCTCCTTTCCCTCCTTCTCCTCCACCTCCTCTTCCTTCTACACCACCTCCTCCTCCTCCTTCTCCTCCTCCTCCACCCCCATCTTCTCCTCCTCCTCCTCCTCATCCCTCTTCATCCCTCCTCCTCCTCCATCTCCTTTCCTCCTTCTCCTCCACCTCCCTCCTTCTACACCACCTCCTCCTCCTCCTCTCCTCCTCCTCCACCCCCATCTTCTCCTCCTCCTCCTCATCCTTCTCTTCATCCTCTTCCTTCTCCTTCTCTAACTCCTCCTCTTTCCCCTGCTCCTCCATCTCCTCCTCCTCCTCCTCCACCTCCTTGTCCTTCTCCTCTTCCTCCTCTTGCTCTCCCTCCTCCTCCTCCTCCTCCTCCTCTCCCTGACGCCTCTCTCATGTTTAGACTGGTGGAAATTGGGATGAGCAGACCCCTCCAAGGTGTCAGAGCTGCGTAGCTTAGCATTTGTTGCTTCACGTCACGTCCTGCCGGTTCCCCCTGGTGGAGGTTGGCGGTATGAACTGACCTTTCAGCCTCGTCTCACCGGGCGCCGTGACTGACAGGCGGCGGGCGGCGGCGGCGGCAACAACGCCTGCTCAATAATCATGGCAGATCGTGACCGGGCCAACAAAACACACACACACACACACACACACACACACACCTGTTTGTTTCTCTTGATGGCCTTTTCTTTGAAAAAAAACAGCCAAATCTCTAGTTTATCTCTGATTTAATGAGCTGCTTTGATTGATCCCTGCTGTGTGTGTGTGTGTGTGTGTGTGTGTGTGTGTGTGTGTGTGTGTGTGTGTCTCCGACTGAAGCCCATTCATTGATTGATACGACGACCAATTAGTGTTTGTGCGATTAAGTCGCCGTGATTAGCAGTCGTCCCCACTAGCTCGACGCTATCGAACGGCTAATTAGCCGGCGTCGGCATGCTGTGGCTCCGCCTCCGTCCCGGAGCTTTGCCATTCAAGGCGGAGTGGGAGGGAGCCAGGGAGGAAGGGGAAGAGCAGCAGGATGTGAGAGTGTTTAGGAAAAAAAAATCTGAAGTGTGCGAGTACTTCTGTGATGCTAACCTTGGAACTGTTCGCTTATGTGTGTGTGTGTATGTGCGCGTGCGTGTGTGTGTGTGTGTTCGCGTGTGTGTGTGTGTCCACGGCTGAGCGGCCCCGATGAAAAGACTCTAATCTTGGAGGCTGCTCTCGCTGTAAAGGCCTTTTTCTTTCTCCTCCTTCAGCTCCAACACCTCCTCCCTTCTTCTTCTTCTTCTTCTTCTTCTTCTTCTTCTGCTGCTGCTGCCTGTTGTTTTTGTTGTTGTTGTTGTTGTTGATTTGGTTGTTTTTTTTCCTGCCGGGCCGGCACCACCTCCTCCGTCATTCTCTCCACCAGAGGGCCGTAAATATTTCACGAGAACACGTTGGGTCTGATTTCCTCCCTTCATTCCACATCCATCAGAGGAGCTGGAAGGAGCAGAACAGGGATGAAAAATCATTAAGCGGACGGGAAATTAATGGAGGACAATAAGCAGCTGTCCTCCGTCAATGTGTGGGTATTTTACTAGAAAACAGTTTTCTGACCTTTTGCAACGTCTTTGATGACGCTCCAGTTGGAAAAACAAACAAACCATCAACAAGTTAAAGTGGTTTTGAGCAGCTGAGACTGATTTATTTTTGTTTTATTGGAGGGGCTTTTTATGGGTCTCAGCTGCTTTGGTTGAAGTTCTAGTCTTTCTTTTTACTTAAAAAAAAAAAACCAGTTTGTGTCTGTTTTCATTTTTCCTATCCAAACAAATACTTCAGTCGTTGTTGTGTCTGTGGTTGCAGCTCCGCCCAGAGAGCCGTCCGTCACCTGCCGCTCCAACACCTACCCAAAGGGCTTCTACTGCAGCTGGCATCTGGTCCACCCCACCTACATCCCCACCACCTTTGAGGTGGAAGTGCAGTAAGTCCCCACCAAAAAAAAACCACAGCAACAACACAACACAGCACAACGCAAAGCCAACACGGGCGCTCTGTCACCCTGGAGTTTCAAACAGCGGGACAGAGGCCGCAAACAGTTAAAGGTTAAGTGTGTAATACTTTGGGATTGTTAAGCCGAAACGGCAACATCCAGTGGTAACATTTTAGATTGCAGCGCTCATTTACTTAAGTCCCCTTCGGGACTCCGTACCTCCCCTCTCCCGAGCTTGCCGGTGGACTACAGTGGCTCACAAGCACAAACCTGGATAGCTCGTCCACCTTCTTCTTTGATGGTTTATTTGAGGGCGTGAGCGATCACGCTAAATACCAAGTATTCAGTGGAGAGTAAGAACCGTTCAATGGGCAGGAAAACCAAATTTCTTTTATTGTTTCATTGTACTGTGAGTATATACTTTTATTAATGTATTTAGGGGCAGTATGTTAAGCTTTTACCAATATAAAAAACATAAATCAAGCCAAATTTTACACACTGGACCTTGTGTATTTAGTTGCATCTAATTAAAAGTGGTTTGATTGGTGTTCGATGTTGCTCCACATCGTCTGAGGTTTTTCCGTGACAAATCGTCGCCGCCCAAACGGTCGTTAAAAAAAAACAAAAAACGGACACATAAACCCTTCTCATTGTTTATATTGGATGCTGTGGCTTTAAACAAGAAGTCATAGGAACCATCGGCACACCGAGGCAACTGCGAATTACAAGTTCACAGTGTGACTCTTGAAGGAAGATAGAAAAACAATCTTTATTAGCAACCGGTCGCTAGCCCTGGAGCTAGCTCGCTAGCTAGCTAGCTGGCGCTCGTCCAAGGAAGAAACAGCTGGAAAAAACAAACAAAAACAAAAACAGCTGAGAAACATCTTTGATTTTTAGGAGGTGGTTTTATTACCTAACGATCTTGGTTCCTCCACCTGCGCGTGGATGGAAACCCAGCCTCTCCCTCTCTCTCTCTCTCTCTCTCTCTCTCTCTCTCTCTCTCTCTCTCTCTCTGTTTGATATCCGGAGATCACAGAGTCCCGCCACTCTCGCCGCAGCAGGTCGGCGCCGCCTTCATTAAAGTTGTAACAGCAGCAGCAGCAGCAGCATCGTTGTTCTGGCTGAATGCTAACGAGCGGTGGGACGGAGGGGCGTTGCCTCTTGGACGGAGGACGCTGCTACCGTTTCCTGCCCCCCCCCTCCCCCGGGAGGCGTGTCGCCTCCTGTCGTAGCTCCGCCTGCATCTGCACTACTTTTTTTTTATCTTAAATGCAGAAACGTCCCGTCGAGATGCAGTGGCGCTTGTCACACCGCTAAATTATGCATGTTAGCATCCTGCCGACCCACAAAAAGCAGGCCCGCCTGCCCGCCCACAGCGGCAGCAGGCGCTGGTCCCCCCCCCGGTCGGAGGTCTCTCATGACTCGGAGTGGAGTAGGATGCCACTTTCTACGATTGATAGTTTTCAGGTGCAGTGACAAACTCACAAATTAGAAAAGTTTGACTAATTTATGAATTAGAGGACAGGGTGAGGTTAAAGTTGCCACTGGCAGCCAGTCAGGTGTTTAGGTTGTGGGTTTCCCTGAGAGAAGCCAGGGCCACACGAGCGGGAAACCACACGGAAAGGCCCTGGTGGGGGATTGAACCCACAACCTCCCTGCCTTCCTCCTTCCACCAACACGTCTGTCCAAATTGTGCGAGATTGTTTTTTCTCGAAACCAGAGCATCACAGCGGGGCTAACATGGCGTCAGTGTTCATTTAACCATGAACACTGAGAAACCATTTCCTGGTCGGGCCCTGCATTGGCCCTGGTCCTGGAGTGACCAGGTCCTGGAGTGTTCTGGTCCTGGTCTAGGTCAGATATTTCCAGTCTTGACCTGGACCAGGACCCACAAACAGACGGGAAACTGCTAAAACATGAGAACAAACCAGTGAAAAAGACCCCCTGTGGTCTTAGTCATCCTTGAGTGGTATACAAGTTACATTTGTGGAACCTGATGACTGGTTGACCACTTGATGAGATGCCAAAAATATACCCCATGATACCAGTTGAAACCTTACACTTTTATCCTGTGACATTAAAACAACACCACATCATTTACGATGTCATGATCTTGATTCTCAGCTGATCCGATGCTGCAGGTCGCCCGCCGTCACTCAATTTTGTCAACCTTTAAGCTGCACAGCTACAGTAAACAGCTGAAGAGACCTGAGGCCTCCCGCTGTCTTCTAAACTCTGTTCCTCACCTTTCGTCTCTCTCTCCAGACACAACCAGCAGTCGCTGGAGGTGACCAAGGATCCTGACCACAAGAACCGCTGCCGCGTCCTCTTCCCCGAGGTCTTCTCCACCTTCCCCTACAAGGTCAACGTGACGGCCATCAACGCCTTGGGGACGGCCCACACCACCATCTTCTTCGAGGAGTCCACCATAGGTGAGCTGAACCTCTACCGGTGGTTCCTGCCAGAGAATTCCTTAAGGCATACCCAAGAGGGGCGGGTATGCCTTAAGACAACGACTACGGTGCAATTCATAGTGGTCTAAGGTATGGAGCGCGCCAGCTGATGAATCCTCAGACTGAGCCGTCGTTTTCTTTTGCGTGGTACAAACGAGGCAGAACGGAAACTCGTTAGATTTGCGGTTGGCTTCTCCTGATACTTCCTGGACAAGGTCCCAGTCCAACAGGTCCGTCCAGCCGTCCAGGAGACCTCAAATGTTTTCCACACATTTTTTCAATAGTTTTGTATTTTTATCCATCACCTCAATGAGAGTTTGCAGGTCGTGGATTCAAAAAAATCCCAACCCTAATCCCAACCCCTAAACCCCTAAACCCCTATCCCCACCTAAACCCCGCCCCAAATCAAAGGTTCTTCCTGCAGTCGTGTTGCTAGAGTCTCTAGTGGACGCCGGTGTGTTTGTTTGACAAAGATCTCGTCAGATCTGATCCGCTACCCGGCTCCCCTCCGTCTGGACACACTTGGGCTGTTGACTTAGCGAGCAGCGAGCAGCGGCAGCAGGAAGTCGCTCCAATGTTCCCGACGGAACCTCTGAACGTCTCTTTCATTCGGCCCTCGCTGAGGGTTAGAATGAAGAAGCTGCTTCCTCTCCCGTGCTGTAGGGATTCGAGTCGTCGCCGTCTGGCCACATTTGAACTCCTTTGACGGAGAAAATCCAACTGAACAGCCCTGAAATCGAGTTTCACCGCTGGCTTTTCCTGGGAATGGATGCAGCCGTGGAGTGTTTTGGTTCCACTCAAAAAGCGTAATGACGGCGGCGTAGGAGGAGGAGGCGGAGGAGGAGGAGGAGGCGGGCGCTTTGAAATCTTTTTGCGAGCGACTCGGACTGGAAGGCAGCGAAGAGGAAGAGAAGAAGAAATTCATTTAGGAGGAGGAATGAGAAGCACTTTGGCAGATAAGGAGAAGAGCTGCTGCTGCTGCTGCTGCTGCTGCTGCTGCTGCTGCTGCTGCTGCTGCTGCTCAGCCGTGTTGTGTGGCACATCGTCGTTGTGTGTGTGTGTGTGTGTGTGTGTGTGTGTGTGTGTGTGTACACGCATAAGGAACCAAATGAGCCGCTGACATGCTCTGCCAAGCCCCGGACACAGGACTCATGAAAATGCTAATGCTAGCCGGATTAGCGGCCCCGGCTCAGGAAATATCCTCCAACTATTGGCGATAACAGAAAAAAAAACCCCACTGTTCTTTTTTCTTTTCTTCTTTTTCTCCTCCTCTGTTTTTTTACTACTTTTAATTCCACCCTACCTCCCTCTTTCTTTCTTTCTTTCTTTCTCCTTCTTCTTCTTCCCTTCCTTCGAGCTCCTCTGGCTTCCGTCTAGTTTCACTCCGCCGGTGCAGCGCTGATGATGAATTTATTTTCTCCCTCTTTGAGCTCCTGCTTGAGATTCTTCAGGCTGCTTGTTGCTGCACGTCTGACCCCCAAAGTTTCATCCGCAGAGACGATTTCTACCGTTTAGTTCCTGCTTGTTGTCACATTTATCCAAATTAGCACATTCATCTTCCTCCTCCTCCTCCTCCTCTTCCTCATCCTCCTTCCACTCTTCCTAGTCCTCTTTCCTCCACTACTCCTCCTCCTCCTCCTCCTCCACCTTCCTCCCTTCTCTTTCACCCCTCTCCCACTCCTCCTCCTGCTCTCCCTCCTTCTTTTCTTCCTTCTCCTCCTTCTCTCCCTCTCTTCCCCTCCTTTTCCTCCTCCCCCTTCTTTTTCTTCCTCCTCCTCTTTCTCATCTTCCCCCTCCTCCCACTCCTCCTTTTCTTCCTTCTCCTCCTTTTGTTCTTATCTTCCTTCTCCGCCTCTTTTGTCCTCCACCTCCTTCTCAGCCTCCTCCTCCTCTTCCTCCTTTCCCTCCTCCTCCTTCCTCCTCCTCGTCCTCTTCTTTTTTTTCCCTCTTCCTCCTCTTCCTCCTCCTCCGCTTTGTTAAAGGTCCGTCTCGTTCCATCATCCTGGGGTTGTAAGTCACATTCATTATCAGGGACGACGAGTCGCGGCGTAAATAAATAAAACAATTTCATGCTCCCTGATGCACTTCGGGATTCTGAGTGGGAGCCAAAGACGCTCGACGACTGTCCTGGTTCATCCGACCAAAGCTGGGCTGAAATTAGATGAGAAGCTATTCTCCACGCGGCCCTTGTTTGTGTGTGTGTGTGTGTGTGCGCGCAAGGGTTACAGCTACCTCTTGCGTGGAGACGATAAGACAGGAGTGTTGATCTCCCCGGACATTAGCCCGCTAGCCCGCTACGCTAACGTAAATGCGCGTACCGCGGTGCCCCTTTATTCGACCTTGGGTCAGGGGTCAGGGAGGAGTTAATTCACAGGATTGTTTCATTAGCAACAAAAAAAAAAGTGACTCGCGTTGGCCGAGTGTTAGCATTAGCCTGGGCTACGCTTCAAGCTGTTCAGCTGCCCAGCACTGCCTTTTCCACTGTGATAGAATCTGGGTTGGGGGTGGAGGGTTGCAACATGCTAGCACTAGCGCTAACACTCCAAAAGCAGAAATAGAAAGTCTAAACTTACTTGTCTGCTAGTCTGTCTCTTCTTTTTTTTTTGTTAGCATTAGCTCTTAGCCAAGAGGGACGGCCCTTCTGTCCCCCTTTTTTTTTTTTTTTTTGGTCCCTACACAGATTGTAAATGCTTGAGGCTCCGCCCACAGGGAGTGTTGGCGGCTCGGAGACATAATCAGTCGGCGCACATCCCGGCCCGGCGACAAGCCACCTCTGCTGTATTAACATCTCCTTGTTACACGACTCCCTGGCAGCGCCGCATGATTTATTCATCGGCACTTGCCGACGATCCTGTCTCCACAAAGACACAAAGAGCCTGTCTGCTGCTGCCGCTAATGCTGCGGCTGCTGCTAATGCTAATACTGGTAATACTGCTGCGGCTAATGCTGCTGCTGCTCTTGCTGCTAATGCCGTTGCAGCTAATTCTGCTACTGCAAATGCTAAAATGCTTCTGCCACTAATGTTGCTGCTAATATTGCTGCTGCTGTTGCTGCTAATGCCGCTGTTGCTGCTAATGCTGCTGCTACTGCTGCTGCTGCTGCTGCTGCTGCTGCTAATGCTGCTAATGCCGCTGCTACTGCTAATGCTGCTGTTAATGCTGCTGCCGCTGCTATTGCCGCTGCTACTGCTAATGCTGCTGTTAATACTGCTGCTAATGCTGCTGCTCATACCAGTGCAGCAGCTGCTGCTAATGCCAAAGCGTCTCAGTTAACGTAATTGATCCACTTACAGCACCTGTTCTAACCCTCAACTTCCACTGAAAATTAACATTTGGCTGCCCCCCAGTGGCTCGAAGGAGCCTCACACAAAAAAGTGAACTATAGCTCTGAAGCAACATTCAGACACAAACACCCCATTGACATTTAGGACGGTGGAACCGGAGACTCGAAGCACTTTGTGGGGAATTTTAGTTTTTTCTAACGTGCGTTTCGTTGCAGTTAAACCCGACCCTCCGGAGCGAGTGACGGCCACGCCCATGCGCTTCAACGCCCGGCGGCTGGAGGTGTCCTGGCACAGCCCGTCCACGTGGCCCGACATCGACAACTTCCCGCTCAAGTACTTCCTGCGATACCGACCGCTGATCCGGGAGCAGTGGCAGCACGTGAGTAGCCACACAGCGACCCTGGGAAAACCTTCACAACTGTGTGTGTGTGTGTGTGTTTGTGAGTGTGTGTGTGTGCGCACGTCGCACAAACAGCTGTGGCTCAACACTCTCAGGGTGTGTTTACGCAAACAGCACAGTGGAGGTTCCGCCGGGGGACAGCAGGTTTCCAAGAAGCTTTTCAAAAGTATTTATATTAGCACACATGTTTCCTGGCCGGCTGGCCCCGCCCACCTCGGCTCAGGAGACACTGCTGCGATAAACTCGACAGCCGGATGGTCCATTAGTGGTGTCGCAGGTGCTGTTCAACTGGAGCAACTTGCTGTTTTTAAAAAAACAGACGAGAAAAATCAAATCCATCATTAAAATCATCGGCCCCGCCCACCAATTAGCCTGCTAGCCTAGTCTACCTAGCTGCAGGCAATACCATTGCGCAACCCATTCACAACAACTGCGTGCTGGCTGCGTAGCTTGCGTAGAGTAGGCTATGAATCAGGATCGCTTGTTCTTTGGTGCTTCTTTCACGCCGTCTCACAGGCTAACACTGCTAGCCAACGCTTGTCTTCCGTAGACGTTCTCACACGCTGCTAGCGGACGTCTGCCTCGGACCGCTAATGTTTGTCACAGAGAGGGAAGGCTGGTTTTTTCTGAAGGGGTGGTGGTTGTGGAGGGGCCGGGGGTCGGGGGTCGGGGCTGCTCTTTTCCCCTCCAATTTTGAAGTCATTTCAAAACAATTGTCCCTCAACCACCTCCACCTCTCTTACTTATTTTACAATCAGGAAGAAGAAACGCAGCTTTTTCCACGGTGTTCTAATTTGCCCTAAACGCTCCCTCGCTGCTAGCATGTAGCTTCACATGTAGCCTCACATTTACACCAGAAAAGACACACCTTATGCAATATTTACAACTGTCTACACTGCAGATAGATACTTGTATTGTTTCCTACATCATTCCCTGTGTGTTCATACGTAGTTTCGATGCCTTCGGTGACAAACTGCAACAGTCACGAGAATGAAAGAAAAGACTTCGTTAAATTCACAGAGCGTCCAAACTTTTGACCGGCAGTGCAGCTTCATGTTCATGTACATGTAGCGTCCGTGTCTTACTGTGTCTGTGAGCGTGTTCCCCCCCCTCCCCCCTTCCACTTCCCTCGAGGCCGCTCTGTAGTGAGAAGCACATGTGGCGTCGGAGCCGTCGGATGGATTCCAGGAAATAAAGAAAAAGCCCTGCGTGCCAGAGGATAGTGTTGCAGCAGCAGCAGCAGCAGCAGCAGCAGCAGCAGCAGCAGCTATTATGCTGGACGTCAACGTGTTTTTTTGGAGGGATGGATGGAGTGGGCGTGGCTGAGGGGAGGGGGCGGGCCTTGAAATCACCCTGCCTCGTCTGCAATCTGCTCGTCCATTTGTTTGCCCTTCTCCTCCTCCTCCTCCTCCTCCTCCTCCTCTTGCAGCTAAAGTGTGGCCTCTCTCCCCCCTCCCTCCCCCCCCTCCCCCCTCCTTCCCTCCTCTCATCCCTCCATCCTTCCCTCCTCATGATGGCTTTTCCCTTCCCAACCAGCTGCTCTTCGTCCCGCAAGCACTTCAGGATCGATCAGACCCGAGATGGAAGCTGTCTCACCTCCTCCTCCTCCTCTTCCTCCTCTTCCTCCTTCTCCCTCCTACTCTTCCTCCTTCTTCCTCCTCTTCCTATTTCCTCCTCCTCCTCCTCCCCTTTCGTCCTCCTCCTTCCTCCTCTTCCTCTTTCTTCCTCCTCCTCCTCCTCCTCCTCATCCTCCTCCTCTTCCTCCTCCTCCTCCCCTTTCGTCCTCCTCCTCCTCCTCCCCTTTCGTCCTCCTCCTCTTCCTCCTCTTTCTCCTCCTCCTCTCCCTCCTCCCTAATCGCCCGTCCCTCTGCTGTTTTCTCTCCACGGCTGCACTTGATAAATGTTGAGACCTTGTTGGCGGAGAAAACATCCCATCGAAAGGACGCATCATTCATCTCACACACACACACACACACACACACACACACACACACACACACTCAGTCTGCTCACGTTCCCGTCGGTCGACCTTCCTCCCGCCGACTGACACTGACAAAAACCCCTGCGCAATCTTTTTTTATTTGACGTCTTTTCACCTCCACGTTGTCACAGTTGTCGTCGTTGACGTGCAGCGACGACAACAGAGGGGTGTGTGTGTGTGTGTGTGTGTGTGTGTGTGTGTGTACTGAGATGACATGGTGTTGAGCTCACCTCGCCTGGGAGAGCAGCAGGAGGAGGAGATGATGAGGAAGCATCACCGCGCAGGTGCTGGAGCCAGGCTAGGCTAGGCTAGGGCTAGCTCGTGGCTAAGCTACGTCTACGTTACGGCTAAGCTAGGGCTGTAGGGCCAGGTTATGGCTAAGCTATGGCTAGGTTACAGCTAGGCTCGGGCTAGGTTGCGCCTATGTTACGGCTAGGCTAGGGCCAGACCAGGCATGGGCAAACTGCGGCCCGGGGGCCATATGCAGCCCGTTGGGCTTTTTAATCCGGCCCGCCAAACTTGAAGAAATAATAATGCTCGTATCTAA
>CM020518.1:3780000-3800000 GCA_009823395.1 Thamnaconus septentrionalis
AGTGGGAGGCGGCTGAGCCATCGTGAAACCTGTTGGCGGCGCCGTTGTCGCCGTTTATCAGGTTTTTGTCGTCTGAGGATGAAGTTGTCGGGCTCGGTCGCGTTTCCGGCTGTTTTACGGCTGTTTTATCAACCTGAAGTTAGCGGTATGTAGCCTCAGCGCTAAGCTATCCCGAGCTCTGCGGGTTGTGTTCAGGGCAAACACACAAATGATGGAGCCCCCTGGTGGAGGGATGGTGAGGAGGTTTGGCGTAGCGCGCCGGGCTAGGCTAGCAATGCTAATGCTTCAAGCTAAAAAAAAAAAAGGAAAGAAAATGTCAGAAATTCCTTGGAACACTTCGGTATCGTGTTGTTCGTCTGTTGGCGGTGCCCTGGTTTTGGCTCCCTCACGTTTTCTTGTTTTTTTGTTTCTTCTGTTTGACCCGACACTCCATCTGCACACGACCCAGTGTTGATCCCATCTGACGGCTAGACGTTAGCTGTTTCTAGACTCACAGCCAACATTATTATCATCATTGTTATCATCATTATTATTATTGATCGATTGATTGATTAATGTTCTGAGCACGTGATCTGGACTCCTGCTCCTCCACCATCAGTGGACCGACTGGAGCAACTTGCTGATGCATCCCAGAGTGTCTGAGCACGGTGCAGCAGAAACAGTGCCACAGTGACCCCTGTTGGCCAGCAGCAGAGCTGCACGCTCCCTCCTCCAGCAGCAGCAGCAGCAGCAGTCGATGAGTTCAGACTGAGACGTGACACAAACAGCCGACGCACACACACACACACACACACACACACACACACACACACACACACAGATACTTCGTTAACCGCCGATGACATCATCAGCTTCAAAGGGATCATGGCTGAGCGGCACCTGTTCTCTCGGCTCCAAAACAGGAAGTGGCCGAACACATCGATCAGTGCAAACAGGTCCTGCTGCTGCTGCTGCTGCTGCTGCTGCTGCTGCTGCTCTGACTCACCTGAGTGATGTCATCGACCCTCCTGCGCAGCCCTCTTCCCTCCTCCAGGGGGCCAGAAATTCCCGTCAGCGTCGGATTGTTATTAATTCTATTTTTAGTTTTTATTTTCTTGTGTGTCCGGTGTGAGTCGCTTGTGTGACAAACTCGACAATCATCAGGTTACACAACAAACTCGTGTCACTGACTCACAACCTGCACCGTGTTTTTGTGTTGCGTCGGCGCTTGAGTCCAGTGAAGCTGAAGTCCTCATCTACATCTGCTCCAGGTGTTTGTTTGTTTGTTTGTTTGTTTGTTTGTTTATTCATTCATTTGGATTTTGCAGAAAGTAAGGAAAAGAAGTCAGATGAGAAGAAAAGATTCTGGGGAAGACCGTTGTTGCTTTATCAAATTAAATAGTTATTTTAATGAGGAGAATATAATATTAAAATAAAAAAAAATTGAATTTGATGTCAATAAAAAAAAATTAATTTGTGTGCAAAAAAAAAATCCAATATTGGCAATAGACACGACACCTGCTGGTGGAGACAAGAATTTGCTTCTTCTTTTTTTTTCCTTCTTTTTTTCCCAGCAGCCGTCGATTGAAGATCTCAACGGTCTTTAAAACTAAAACCCTCTCTTTCTTTCGCGCTGTATTTGGGCCAGAATGAGATTTTTCATTTTATTTTTTTTTTACGACGAGCTCGGCATTGATTGCACTCGCTGATTGGAATTGATTGGGGCTCCTCTCCCGCTGAGCCTTCCTTCCTTCCTTCTTTCCTTCCTGGCACGACCAGGCTCCGCCCCCCTGGAGCGCCGCTCACTCGCTCACCGACTGCTTTGTGTGTGTTGTGTGTGTGTGTTGTGTCAGACTGCAAGACGTCGCCCATCCCCTCGTCCAACGCCCCGCAGAAGGCCGAGCCGGCGGTGGGCCGGGCCGCCCGCCTCCTCACCCTCTTCTCCCCCCTGCTGGTAGGAATGCTGCTGCTGCTGATGTGGTGAGCGAGCCAGCGAGCGGGCGGACGAGCGAGCGAGCCAGCGCGCACGTACGCACACACACCCACTCTGCTTAGACAAGAATACAAAAAAATGTTCTGATGTCAAAATGCAAAAAGTTAAAAAAAATCATAAATTAATTTGAAAAAAACTAACAAAACGTGTAAAACTAAATTGATAGTTGTTGCATATAAACAGACATATTTACATTTAGTGAAATACATGGATATATAAAAACATTCTGTATATAATATTTTATATTTTGAATAAATATTCTATACCTTATACATATATATTTATATATAATCTATGTATATAATTACTTATTATTTTTGTTTGAATAATATATTAAAACTGTTATGAATTAGCGTGAAAATGTATACAGATACATAGACGCAGATGTTGTGTGTGTCACTGCGTGAAAATATGTGACCGTCCCCCTGTGCTGCTCTCTCTGCAGATGTGGGGGCGTGGCCTCTGGTCGGAGGGGAGGAGCCTGGTCCCTTTTTTTTCTATTTTGCACACGTCCCCTGGATTCGGTGCATCAACCATTTTTTTGCTCATCACTCACTTCTTCACGGGCCGCGATGACTCAGACGTGAAATCGGACGACGACGATGCCTTCTTCTTCTTCTTCTTCTTCTTCTTCTTCTTCTTCTTCTTCTTCTTCTTCTTCTTCTTCTCTTCTTCTTCTCCTTCTTCTCCTTCTCCTTCTTCCTTCTCATTTTTATTTTTTTGGGGAAAAAAAAACTTCCATATTGGGATTATCGGTCTCCAAATCTCCAGAGGAACTTTTTTTGGAACATCGTCCCAACCTGAATCACTTTCATCATCACCGCCAACAACAACAACGACCATGACGACAGAGACAGCAGCAGCAGCAGCAGCAGCAGGAGGCGGCAGTGGAAAAATAAACATAAACAGTCTCATGTTGCCCCCTAGTGGCCGCGAGTGGACACTGCAGACGACGGCTTGGATTCTCCTGCAGAGCTCCAACTTTTCATCTTCACCTTCTCCCTCTCGACTCCTGTGTGTGTGTGTGTGTGTGTGTGTGTGTGTGTGTGTGTGTGTGTGTGTTACAGTAGCAACCACCCCAACCCCACCCCACCACCACCCCCCCATGCAGCTACACCATCATGCCAAAGACTTGACCCCTCCCCTCCCCCACAAACCTCTCTGGTCCACAGACGTTTTGCGAGGCCCCTCAAGTCTCCGTCTGCCTTCTGTGCGTGTAAGTGTGTAAGAGTGTGTGTGTGTAAGTGTGTGTAAGTGTGTGTGTTTTTCACCTGTAAAGACCCTCTGAGGTTTCATCACCCCACCCTGCGGAGCCACTGGGAGGACCGACACCGTCGTCACCGGCCTCTTCTTCTTCTTCTTCTTCTTCTTCTTCTTCTTCTTCTTCTTCTTCTTCTCTTTCTTCTTTTTTAGACTCGTAGCTTTACGCTCTGCTTCCAGCGACGGACCGAGAGGATGCTGATTGTACAAAAAAAAAGACAAAACAAACAAAAAAGAAAACAAAAAGAAGCTGAGAGGAAGAAAAGGAGGCAGAGCGGAGGAGCGGAGGAGTGGAGGAGTGGAGGAGTGAGAGAGGAGCTGCTCTGTGCTGTAAACACCTTTTCTTCGGCCCTTTCTAGCGTTTCTGTAGCCACGTTCAGCAGTTTGATGTTATTTTATCCGCAGGCAACAACAACCGTGTCTTTTATCCTTTTGTTGTTTTGTTTTGGTTTTAATTTTCTGGACAAATAATAATAATAAGAATAATGATAGTAATATTAAAAAACACACACACACACACACATGCATAGATTTTATTTGTTAGTTTTTTGGGGTTTGTTTGTTTTTCAGACGTTCATAACAGCTTTTAATTTCTCCTTTTATGCTATTTTGTAAAACTCTGATACGTAACTTTAACATGGAAGGAAAAAAGTTTATTATTTAATAATAATAATTAATGATAATAATAATAATAATAAAAATAATAATAATAATGAGGATGATGATGATGATGATGATGATAATAATGATGATGATGATGATAATGTATGTATTAGCAGTAGAATGTCGTAACCTGTTACCCCCTCCCCCACTCCCCTACCCTCCCCCCACCTCAGTGGGGGGGGGGCATTTTTTATAGATGTATATACGATGGCAGGTTTCAACCATTAAAATGTGACCATTTCACAAAGAACCTTGAGCCGCTGGACTCTTTCGCTGCCGCGCCCTTTGTGACATCACCCAGGGCCCATTCGTAACCACAGGACCAGGGACGAGTCGCTGGAGTCACAAGTTCCTCCTGGCAGCGCCCCCTGTCTGCGAGCGGCTGTGACGGCCGAGCACCGCTCGACCTTTAACCTGATATTTTAGGCGGCTTTAATTAAATGGCAATCGCCATGTTTCTGCCGCCGCCGCTGTGATCCACATTAACCTCCTGTGTGTGTGTGTGTGTGTGTGTGTGTGTGTGTGTGAGCTGTCAGCCGCGGCTGCCTCACTCGGCACTAATGACTACCTTGACCTTTGGCTGCTAACGTCATGAATGACGTGAGTTTGTCTACTTCCACCTCTTCCTCTTCCTCCTCCCCTTCCTCCACCTCCGCTTCCTCCTTCACCTCTTCCTCCTCCTCCTCCCCCTACTTGTCCTCTTCCTCCTCCTCCTCTTCCTTCTCCTCTTCCCTTCCTCCACCACCTCAAAATTCTCATTTCGGTTTTTTATTTTTTTCTTGAAGGATTCCAAATTTTTATGTCACCTTCTTGTTCGGAGTCGTCTGTGATGCACAGGGAGGCCTCCTGGGGGCGCTGGTTCTCTGATTCAACGTCTTGGACTATTTCAGTTTTGTCCTATTTATATGTTTCCAAAATGACGCCAAGACGATTTTTGACATTTTGCCAGTGATTAACGTTTGAAACTACCACCGCCAGAGGGAGCCAGAGAGCTGCCATGCGCTCTTTCTCTGTCCATGGTGCTGAAGACTCGCCAGTCAACGTCATCAACCGTCACTCGGCTGGTGTTTATTTTCCATGGATACTTTTGCAAGAGGAATGAAAAGACATTCAATTCAACACTTGAGCTCTCAATATTTGACCTCTAATTAGTTTGTATCAAATTAATTAATTCATCAATGAATTACCAAAACAACTTTTTTCATCATCTCATAATGGTCACTCGTTAATAGTAACATTTGTAAACTTAGAGTGTAAATAAAAATAAAAAAATAACGGCAAAGTATTCTGCTGTAACTTGGTATTTATATATTATATATTGTTGCTCTGCTCTTTTCTTTACTGCTTTTACTCCTTTCAGGTTCAGACTGACTCAAAATCAAGTGTGAAGGTAAATCGTCTCTCTGTCTCTGATGAATATGATGAACCTTCACTTTGTGCTGCAACCTTGGCTGTTTGACAAGGTCACACAGGCAAGCAGACAGACAGGAGAAGAGACACACAATCGCACACACACTATAAAAAAAAGATTTTTGTGAAGCGAACCGGGATCTTCGAGTCCCCCTCGGTGGAAGCAGAACCCTTCGGCAGGAGGTGGAGGTGGAAACCAGACCGACTGAGGCGCAGCCGGAAAGATGTTTGAAATGCAAAAAGACTCCCTGCCAGCGAAGAAGAAGAAGAAGAAGAAGCGGCTCGTCATAATCATCCCATTAAAACGGATTAAAGCCGTCTTTCCAGATATCGTCCGGGAGCTTTAACGGAGACATGATTAAAATTGAATATTTCATAAGGGCGGCGGGATTTAATACTGCGCGGCGAGTGAGTTTCAGCATGGTGACAGGCAGCTATTTAAAAAGCTTCCGCCCGGGACTCGGTGTTAAAGGTTGGGATTATATTCTGTCCGACACGTTGATTAGCTGTAGCCGCTTCGCTGCGGAACCGGGGTTTAGCTTTTGAAGTGACACGTTTTACCCTCGTTTATATCCCAAGACACCAGTTTGAAGAGGCTCAGGTTTTTTTAATGCTCTGGTCTCTGCTTCCATCTAGCGACATTTAGCTGAACTACACCTGCTGAGAGTAGATTTTTATTTCCCCGCCTGCCTTTTTAATAGTGACGAAGTTAAATGTCACATCTGATTTGTTGTAATCAGATGTATGGTTGCAATGATCACATTAACCTTTTGGTGAAGCGGAGATATAATTAATCAGAACACTCCTGGTGATTGTGAAATGTATGTCTGGGAAAAGAGTGAAGGATCTGGAGATAATATACAAACAAACAAATAAATAAATAAATAACCCCAACCCTAAACCTAACCCTAATTTCAGCCTTATTGCAAACCCTAATTCAATGCAAATCTATAAGGGTCAAAGGTCAACTTTGTCCTAGAGACATGGGGCCACTTGTTGCTTTCAGCAGGATCCCCTAAGACACGCCCACGCCACATTTGGGGCTTCTAGCCCATGAGGAACCTTGAAACCCTAAACCTAATTTCAGCCTTATCGCTAACCCTAATTCAATGCAAGTCTATGAGGGTCAAAGGTCAACTTTGTCCTAGAGACATGTGGCCACTTGCTGCTTCATCAGGATCCCCCAGGACACACCCATGCCAAAGTTGGGGCTTCTAGCCCATGAGGAACCCCAAAACCCTAACCCTAATTTCAGCTAACCCTAACCCTAACCCTAATTTCAGCCTTATCACTAACCCTAATTCAATGCAAGTCTATGAGGGTCAAAGATCAACTTTGTCCTAGAGACATGGGACCACTTTCTGCTTCATCAGGATACCCCAGGACACACCCACGCCAAAGTTGGGGCTTCTAGCCCATGAGGAACCCCGAAACACTAACCCTAATTTCAGCTAACCCTAACCCTAACCCTAATTTCAGCCTTATCACTAACCCTAATTCAATGCAAGTCTATGAGGGTCAAAGATCAACTTTGTCCTAGAGACATGGGACCACTTTCTGCTTCATCAGGATACCCCAGGACACACCCACGCCAAAGTTGGGGCTTCTAGGTCATGAGGAACCCTGAAACCCTAACCCTAATTTCAGCTAACCCTAACCCTAACCCTAATTTCAGCCTTATCGCTAACCCTAATTCAATGCAAGTCTATGAGGGTCAAAGATCAACTTTGTCCTAGAGACATGGGACCACTTTCTGCTTCATCAGGATCCCCCAGGACACACCCACGCCAAAGTTGTGGCTTCTAGGTCATGAGGAACCCCGAAACCCTAACCCTAATTTCAGCTAACCCTAAACCCTAACCCTAATTTCAGCCTTATCGCTAACCCTAATTCAATGCAAGTCTATGAGGGTCAAAGGTCAACTTTGTCCTAGAGACATGGGGCCATTTGCTGCTTCATCAGGATCCCCCAGGACACACCCACGCCAAAGTTGTGGCTTCTAGCCCATGAGGAACCCCGAAACACTAACCCTAATTTCAGCTAACCCTAAACCCTAACCCCAACCCTAACCCCCTAACCCTTTTAAAAAATTAGTCTTAAAATTGCTGTCTCCCTTTTGATTATTTGCCTCAATTACAAGTTATATTGTTATTAAGAGCACATGTTTATAACATCTAATTGCATAAATCACCAACAAACAAAAAAAAATCATCTGGTGAAAGACGCCAAGGTCATCAGTCAACGCAGTCGCAAGATGATCCCTAACACCGGTCAGGCATCGCTGAAGGCACTGCTGTGTGTCCGAGTATTCAAACACGGTTTCGATGGGCGTTTCTAGTTCTTAAAATAACTTTATTGTCCGCATATGCAATAAAATTAATACACGTATATGGGGGAGAATCCTAGTTTCCCTCCCGTAAACTGCTCTTCTGTGTCTACCCCCATCGGCCTGCAGGTGGCAGCAGATCGACGCGAAACATGAGCCTCCGCGAAGGAAAGCGGAAGTGACGTAAAGAGTAAGCGCCAGTCCCGGACGGAGAGGGGAATGGGGTGAGTGTTGCTATTTTCTTCCAACTCACGGGTCACAGGTTTTTTTTTTGTTTTTTGTTTTTGTTTTTAAATATATATATGCATATGTATGCATATACATACACACAACACAAGCACAGCCACACACACATACACGCCGTTGCCGTGTTGTTGTCAATCCATACGTCACATCGCCTGAATCTGTGGCTGCCGACAAGCTTAGCTGTCATGCTAGGAAGCTAGTTGTCAACAACCAGCAGGTCAGCGGTGATCGGAGGGGATGGCGCTGTCATATCATTCATCTCAACAGTTCACCGGTGGGAAAATGACGACGGGCTTCTCACGGGAAGCAGCAGCAGCAGCAGCAACAACAACAACAGCACAACCCTTGTTTAGCTGTCTGCCAGTTGTGTTTCTTGTTTTTCTACCCCCTGTGAGCTGCTGAGATGATCAGATCAAGTCTAACATTGTCTAGCATGTAGCATTTTGGAGTAATAATCTGTGGCTTAAGTTACACATCACATACAGTACAAAACCTTCTTTCAAGGGCAAATTCAAAAATTATTTTAAAAAAAACCAAACAAAATCAAAATGTTTTCTGCAAATTGCTCCACTACGTCTGCGGTGATTTTCAACTTGATTCACTGTAGCATTTTCTGACAATCAAAATGTTTTCTGCAAATTCCAACAGATTCTTGTTGTACATGTACTCAACTACCTCCGTGGTGATTTTCAAGTTTTTTCACTGTAGCATTTTGGAGTAATCTGGCTGAAGTTACGCATCGCATGCATGAGAAAATCTGCTTTCATGGGCAAATTCAAAAATTATTTAAAAAACACAATCAAAATGTTTTCTGTAAATTCCACCAGATTCGTGTTCTACATGCCCTCAACTGCCTCTGAGGTGATTTTCAACTTGTTTCACTGTAGCATTCTGGAACAATTTGGGCCCGTGGGCCAGAGTTTGACACCAATGCTGTAAACAAATCAGTCACCGTTCCAGTTCGTCTCAAGTTTGCCTTCCAGAAGAACAGCTGAGGAACTCACGCCGACGTTGTGTTTTCTCCTGCAGCGGCTGCGACTCTTGACCTCCGCCAGCGTCCTGACTCCGCCCCCTCCCCCCTCCGACATGCAAGGATTCTACTCCAAGCTGGACTCGTCGTCGCCGTCCTCGCCGCCGCTGCTGGGCGGCGGGCGGGACGCTGGGCGGCGCCGTGCCCCTCAGCCTGGCGGTGGAGGCGGAGAAGGCCCAGGCCCTCCTGCAGACCTTCAGCTCCGCCTCCCTGCTGGCCTCGGCGGGGCTGGGCGCCTTCTGCGTGGCGGCCGACCACGCCCTCCAGCTGCCCGTCGTCCAGGGCCACCTGTGGCTGCGCGCCGCCCTGGACAACGCCACCCACGGCGTGGTGGGCCTGTGGTCCTGGGCGGTGGTCATCGGCCTGAGGAAGAGGAGCGACGTCTACGAGGTGCTGCTGGCCGGCCTGCTGGCCTCCATCATCGACCTGGACCACTTCTACATGGCCGGATCCCTGTCGCTCAAGGTCAGAGTCTGAGTGTGTGTGTGTGTGTGTGTGTGTCTGTGTCTGTGTGTGCAGATATTAGGGAAACAAATTATGATTGATAGTTGATTCAGTGCATCTATTGATCAACTGTTGAGGGATAATTTTCCAGAGAAGCTGAATTTCCCCCCAGATCAACAGTTTCTGTCTGTACACAACCAAAAACCTCACTGTTCCTCATCATACATGTGTGTGTATATATATATATGTATACAGTATATGTATATATACATATATTTGCATTTTATATGATGATAGTATGATAGTTGAGCATCATATAGAGTGATAGAATACAAAATCTAAATCTCCTCCTCCTCCTCCTCCTCCTCCCCTCCTCCCCTACCTTCCCTCCTCTTCCTTCCACTTCCTCTTCTTTCTCCTCCTCCTCCTCCTCCCTGCCCCTCCCCCCAGGCGGCCACCTCCCTCCCCCAGCGGCCCCCGCTGCACTGCTCCTCGCTGCTCCCGGTGCTGTGCGTCTCCCTGCGCCTCCTCATGTGGCTGTGCCGGCTGAAGGACTCGTGGTGCTCGCTGCCGTGGATGCTCTTCGTCAGCGGCGCCACGCACCACGTGCGGGACGGCGTGCGGCGGGGCCTGTGGGTGTGGCCTCTGGGCGGCACGGCGCCGCTGCCCTACTGGCTGTACGTCAGCACCACGGCCACGCTGCCGCACCTCTGCTCCGTGCTGATGTACCTGACGGGCACCAGGGACGTCATGTCGGCCAAGCACGGCGTGGCCATCGACGTCTAGGAGGGGGCGGGTGAGGAGTAAAGGGGGGAGGGATGGGGGCGGCCCCCCGCCAGGACGCCCCTCTGGCTCCGCCCCGCTTTCCCGAGAACGCCGACGAATGGCGGAGCTGCTTTTCACGCTTTTCCCGCTAGTTTAACCTTCAGGACGGCGGCGTTTCTCAGCAGAGGCCCAGCGGCTGCTCCTGCTTCTTCTGCTCCTCCTTCTCTTTGTTCTACTCCTCCTTCTTCTTCTTCTTCTTCTCTTTGTTCTACTCCTCCTTCTTCTTCTCCTCCTTCTCTTTGTTCTACTCCTCCTTCTTCTTCTTCTTCTTCTTCTTCTTCTTCTTCTTCTCCTTCTCCTTCTCCTCCTCTTCCTTCTTCTCCTCCCCCACTGTCTTCTCCTCCTTCTTCTCCTCCTCCTGCTTTTTCTCCTTCTACTCCTCCTCTTCCTCCCACCCTTCACCTTCTCCTTCTTCTCCTTCTCTCTTTTGGTCAACTGCAAGGCATTCTGGGATACGGCCGGTTGGCCTCTGAGAGCTGTAACACATTCCGCCGCCAAATAGAGGCCCTGCTCTGGCTCCTCCCACTTTCTGTGGACGATGACGAACGGCGGAGCTGCTTTTCACGCTCTCCCTCTAGGCTCCGCCCCCTGCTCGCGGGGGGCGGGGCCTAGTCGAACCTTCTCACTCCTCTGATCCACTTCTGGAGTTTCAGGACGGCGGCGTTTCTAAACTGCTGCTGGTTTTTTTTTTTTCCTTCTTCTTCTTCTTCTTCTTCTTCTTCTTCTCTGTTTTTGTGTTGGCTGCAAGGCATTCTGGGATACGATTGGTTAGAGGTTGGTGGGAGGGGGTTGGGTTTTTTTTAAAGTTTCACTTCAATCACTTTAGTGTTTAGATGTTCATGTGAAGAAGCCGAAGTCCGTCTCTTCCCTTCTCGTGTCTGTGGAATCATATTTAATCATGTAGTGTAGCGGCGAGGGTCAAGGGTCAAAAAATTATAATAAAGATAAAAGCGGGGTGGGAGGGTGGGAGGGGTGGGAGGGGACACAGTATCACATTCATTCTTACCTGTGTAACATTTTAAGGGATTCATCAGGGGCAGCGATGATGTTCTATGGCCACTAGGGGGCAGAAGGGAGCTACGGGGGGGATTGACACTGTGTTTGCAGTTGTGCAGGTGGTTTTTATTGTTTTTTTGAAAAGCTGTGAACGAATTTATTTGATGCTCAGTGTTGTTGTTTTGCTGCTATTATATTTGTTTTTTTATTTTTTTATTAAGTTTTGCTAATGTTATTTATTGAAATGTTTTTCCTCTTTTCAGTGATTTTGTACTGTTCTGACAACAAAGGACCACACAAAGGGAAATGCTGTTTTTTTTTTTTTGGTTTTGATGGTTTTGCACAAACTGCACTTGTGTAACTTTTGCCAGATCAAAGTGATTTTGTCGTTTCTTTCAAACTTTTACGGCTGCGGTTGTTTTACAACGCCAGGTTCACTCTCGCGAAAATCACTTTGAAATTTTGCACACACTGTTTTCTTTTTAACGTTTATATTTTAAATGCCGTATCGACTTTTATTTCCGGTTTGAGCACTTAGAAAATATCATTTCATGTTTGTCCTTTAAGACAATAAAATAATAAAACTTTATTCCGGCTGAGCTGTTGGGGGTTTTGTTTCTGCATTTTATAAAAATGAAACTTCAATCCAAATTTGCATGTGACAATAATAATCTTCTGTCATTTATTTATTTATTTTTTCTATCCAAGTTCGTCAGAGCTGCTGTAATTTGACAATGTACCACAGGGAGGCAGCGTGTGTGATAAAATAGTATTTTATTTCATGGAGAGACTCTGAACGAAAACAGGAGGGAAAATTACAAAAAAAAAAAAGAAAAGAAATAAAAACAGCTTATGGTGACTTTGTCGTACACACAAAGCGATAAAACAACAACAACTATGTACATCGGAGAGCGGGAAGCCTGAGTGTCGTCGACAGGAAGTCGGAGGCTGAGCAGCTGATCATCACTTCCTCTAGATTCTCAGAGCTCAGAACTTTTCACACGTCTTTCATTTTTTTGTTTTTTTCAATGAGTAAAAAAAAATAAAAATTGCGACTGGCCTTGTGTAGTTGGGCTACAATTAATTGATGAATTCAGGGTTGAAACCTGAAATATTCATAAGTAAAAAATAAAACATTTAAAAAAAAGAAAAAAAAAAAAAAGCAGATTCATTCATGTTTTGTGTTTAAAAACAAAACAGAAAAAGACGTTTGAAAAGTTCAGATCTCTGAATAAAAACAAACTGTGGTATGAAAAAACGTTGTGACCAGCTGTGTGAGACCAGATTGACTGACACAGGAATTCATGCAATGACAACAACAAAAAGAACAACAACAAAAAAACAACAAAAAGAGAACGAGTGCGTGAAAAGAAGATGAGTTCGGTAAACACTTTGTCTATACAGTAATCGTACAGTGACGCAGCTTCATATAACTGGCTGGAAAAGACACACACACACACGCACACACACGCACGCACGCACGCACGCACATGCACACACGAGTTTTGATAATTAAATTCTTAAAATTCTTCTCTCTGCAGGTTAAAAGGATTTGAGAGGAGGAGGAGGAGGAAGAGAAAGAAGAGAAAATGGAGGAGGAAGAAGAGGGGGAGGAGGAAGAAGAGGGGGAGGAGGAGGAGGAGTAGTAAGAGGAGAAAATGAGAAGGAGAAAGGAGAAAAAGGAGGATGGAGAAGAGGAGAAAAGGGAGGAGGAAGAGTAATAAAACGCACGATGATGGGGGCGTTTCTCCGAACCTGGACCCGCCCACCGTCGCCGCAGCCAATCACAGTCCAGCAATGAAAGATGTTGAAAAACAACACACACACAGATCTTGGACGGAGAAACTGAAGCCCCCTGAACTCCTCGACACGACGACAAGACGACGATAGAACGAAACACCACATAAAAGAAAAAAAAAAAGTGTGATATACAACAATATACAACAATAACAAACAAAAAAACTAAACACTTCAAAAAAGGGTCATGCATAATAGGTGCAGCAGACGGCCAATCTGCTGCTGCTGCTGCTGCTGCTGCTGCTGCTGCTGCAGCGATAAAACGCCCCCTGGTGGTCACTCCATAGTCAGGGTCAGGTGACCCGGGTGGAGCCGATCAATCACAGCTGACCTCAGTCGGCTGATGTGAAAAAAGGGTCTGATTGTAAAAAAAAAAAAAAAAAAAAGATGCAATCCGCAGGGAACAAATCAATAAAGTTTCAGTCCCCCCGCCCCGGTTTTGGTGTTTGGTGAGCAGCTAACTGGATTAGCCACTGGCACTAACAGGGGCGCTAAAACTCGTTTTTCCTTTTCTTTGAAAAAGAATATAGTAAAAAAAATCCTTTTTTGTCCCCTCTTGCTTCTGATTGGCTGCCGCTGCTCCTCGTCTCTCCACCTTTCACCCAATCAGAAGCAAGCAGGGAGGGTGGGGGGGGGGGTGGGGTCGACACTTTTGTGATTTGTCTGACTGTCACTTCCTGTCTCTCTCTCTCACACACACACACACACACACACAAGCACGCACACACACCTCCTGCAGGAAGCACCTGCAAAGCAGGTGAAGGTGAAGGTGAAAGAGGGGGCGGGACTTCCTGTTTGGCAGCTGCATTTCCTGTCCCTTCGCACGGTTCAAAAATAAAAGCAGTCTCTCCTCCTCTTTAGAAATAAAGAAAAGTCTGGAGGAGTCGGTTTTGTCCCCGCTGGGAGTGGACGCCGCCGTGGTGCATTGTGGGTAGTGTGGTTCCCTTGCCCCTCCCACCTCTGAAGACTCCTTGCAGATTTCGTCATCCTCGTCGTCGTCGTCCCCCCCCCCCGGTGGACTGATGCAGCGTTGCATTTGGACGGGCTGGCTGGAGGCCCAGGGTGGGGTCAGGGGTCAAAGGTCAGGGGGGCGGGGTCTTCTGGGTGGAAGGGGAAGATTGAAGAGTGACAGGAGGATAAATCAGGACGAGTGAAATGACAGAGCTTCACTCTGAAGGTTGTAATCAGCTGCTGGCTGATGTTTGCAGCAGCCAGTCACACACACACACACACACACACACACACACACACACACAGGGGGAGGAAGAGACAGGGAGGGGCCTCACCTTCAGATGGGCATGGCCTTCATCTTGACCACTGAGGCGAGCTCCTGCATGGTCACATGGTGGCGCCGCCTCTGGCGGGACCTGGAACAACCAGCGGGGACAAGACGAGAGAGAGAGAGAGGGGGAGAGAGAGAGAGAGAGAGAGAGAGAGAGAGAGAGAGAGAGGAGAGAGAGAGAGAGAGAGAGAGAGAGGCAGAGAGAGAGAGAGAGAGAGAGAGAGAGAGAGAGAGAGAGAGAGAGAGAGAGAGAGAGAGAGAGAGAGAGAGAGAGAGAGAGAGAGAGAGAGAGAGAGAGAGAGAGAGAGAGAGAGAGTGGAGATCAGAGGAGAGAAATAATAAAAATAGTTCACAGTGTGTGTGTGTGTGTGTGTGTGTGTGTGTGTGTGTGTCTCTCTCTCTCCACCACACGACGAAGACGAGGGAGAGCACGGTGGCCAGGACGACCAGGGAGAAGATGCCCAGCAGCACCAGCAGCCCCAGGCCGCCCTCGTCCTCCTCCGACCCCGGAGCTGCAGCCATGACAACCAATCATTAGGGACGAGACAGGAAAGGAGAAGAAAAGGAAGGAGCGGTCACGCCTGTTGGGTTAAAAAAGGGGGCGGAGCCTCTGCTGACACCCCTCACATACACACAGACACACACAAACTGTACACACACAACAGACCTGACGGCCTTATGTAACGCCGCCACCCAGAGCGTCTTTTGTTTTCGTGTGTGTGTGTGTGTGTGTGTGTGTGTGTGTGTGTGTGTGTGTGTGTGTTGTTACATTTGGCTGCAGCAGTCGGAGAACAATGTCGTGTCAAAAGTCATCAACAACAAAAAACCACCAGAGAGGAAGAATTACACAGTCCAGCATCTGAGGTTGGAACAAACAGAATTAGAGTGGCGCTGTGTGTGTGTGTGTGTGTGTGTGTGTGTGTGTGTGTGTGTGTGTGTGTGTGTGTGTGTGTGTTCCCTCTGGTGAGAAGTTAATTTTAAAGCAGCTCTCACACAAACACAAACATGCATTTAGCGTCCGAGTAAACAGCAGAACAACACCAGAGACTCATCAGGGCCACTGTCACACACACACACACACACACACACACACACACACACACACGCAAGCACAAGGATTTTCGATAATTAAAATTCTTAAAATTCTTGTCTCTGCAGGTTAAGGGATTTAAGAGGAGGAGGAGGAGGAGGAGAAAAAGGACGACGAGAAAGAGGAGAAAAAAGAGGAGGAAGAAGGAGAAAAAAAGAGGTGGGAAAGGGGAGAAAAAGGAGGTGAAATAGGAGGAGGAGGCGAAGGAAGAGGAGAGGGAGGAGGAGGAGGACAGGAGGAAAGGGGTGAGTGGGAAGAGGAGAGGAGGAGGAGGTGAAGGAGGAGGAGGAGTCTCCTCCAGTTGTGTGTAATTGTCAACACGCTGGGAGGCAGAACAGAACGAATCATCGTCATGACAATAATCTGCTGGCAGCGTCTCAGCAGTGCAGGGACCCTGCCGGCCCTACAGGGGGCGCTGCGGAGAGACTCACTGTGCGACTTGGCCGTCGACGTCTCGGCTCTGCCGTCGAAGGGGTCAAAGGGGTCGTCGTCAGTGGGCGGGGCCTCGGGGTGGCGGCTGGGCGGAGACACACAGGGGGGAGGGGGAGTGTCAGTGTGGAGGGGGGGTGAGGGGGTGGGGGGGGGGGGGGGGGGGCCAGAAGCAGGACCAACCTTCCCACGGCCTGACGACCACCAGGGGGCTCCACTCGCTCCACTGGCTCTCCGAGTCCAACTCATCACGAGCTCGAACCTGCACCTGGTGGAGGTGACCAGCAAGAGCATCCAGGATCTCCACCGGACTGTGTTCAGAGTAGTACTGCAGGAGGAGGAGGAGGAGGAGGAGGAGGAGGAGGAGGAGAGAGAGAAAATGAGCCACAGCGGTTTGATTTGTTGTCCACTAGTTGTGGGACGTCTGGGCGTCTCGACTTCTTCTGTGGTGGCGGAAAGAATGAAAGACACCAGGACCTCCATGCAGCTCCATGAAGCTTCATGGATGAAGATGAAGCTTCAAGCATGATGAAGCTTCGTGGAGCTTCAAGATGGAGCTTCATGGAGCTCCATGGAGCTTCAAAACCTAAATACCTCATGAAAAACTGCTCATGAAATCAGCTAAACTTGGAAAAACCTCTCCAACATGGCTGAGAGGTGTTGAGGCTCTCACGAGGTGGTTTTTCAGACGTATCGACGCAGCGGTACATCGCAAAAGTGTCATTGAAACTTTTTTTTCGTACTTACACGTCAGTGGACGTGACGTACGGGGTCACATGACCAGTTCACTTCAAGTGAAAACGGCGCGCTGTGTTTGGACGGAGGAGGAGACGGAATGTTTTTTGCAAGTAATCAAAGAGAAAAAAAATATATAACGACCATTCTTGACAGCAAACAAGCAAAAAAAAAAAAAAAAAAGAAAAATTCTCGGAAATTACGGCTGATGCGCTTCACACCATTCAATACAAAAACACCTGAAAATCGTAATTGTATTTTGTCGAAATTTTTTGAAATATCGCTTTTATTCTGCAAAAAACTGTCCTGGAAATGCAGCTCTGGAGACCCCCATCCATCTCACCCCCCCACCCCCCACCAGGGGTCGCGACCTCGGCTCACCTCGGACCAGTACATGGAGCCCTGCGGTCGGTAGCGGATGTGGAAGAGGAGCGGGAAGCCGTCGTAGCGCGGCCACGACGTGGGCAGGCTCCACGACACGGCCAGCCGCGTGGCGTGACCTTCGACCTGCCGCACCGACACCCCGTCGGGAGGGTTGGGCCTCACTGAGGAGGAGGAGGAAGAGTGAGGAGAGGGCGAGAGAGAGAGAGAGAGAGAGAGAGAAGCGGTCTTCTTATCGGCGCTGCTCACCAGGATGTTTTTCACATCATCCTGGACGTCCAGTGGAGCTCAAGAGCTCTCAGTGCCCTTTGTGACATCACACAGGGCAGACTTCCAGGGTGAGGGACGGACTTTTCCTCATTTCAGATATTGATGATGTAAATCCAACTCTTTATAAAATGTAAATATCTATTCTTTTTTTGTAAGTTTTTTCTTAAAAAGTTCAAGAAATAAAAAATTTTGATTTGTAATTTTTTTTTTTTTCCTCGAATGTTAAAAAAAATGTAAAAAACTTAAGACAAACTTTTTTTTTTCATTCATTAACAACTTTTTCTCTACTGGAAAAAATATAAAAAGAAAAATTTATGAAACGTACAAAAAATATATATATAAAAGTTTATTAAGTCCATTTTTTCTCACGTGGAAAAAATGTTTTCAAGTTAAAACAAACAAATCAGATTTTTTCTTGATTTATGGTCAGCGAACTCACGCAGCTCGCTGAACTTGAAGCGGCCCCAGGTGGTCTGGGAGCCCAGGCCGTTGGTCTCGGTCACCCCCAGCGTGTGGACCGTCTGCCAGAAGGCCAAACAGGGCACGTCGCAGTGCTTGTGGGTCGAGTCCACGATGCAGGGGGTCCAGTCGGGCCCGTTCCCCCTGGGAGGAGGAGCAGGAGGAGGAGGAGGAGGAGGAGCAGGATTGAATGAGATTTTGCATTCTCCCCTTCTGGACCTCCCCTTTATTTTGCAATACTGATAACAACAAAAAAGTAATAATAATGCTTTTCATAGAGCTCTGGAGTTGCAGTGAGCCCCTCTCACCTGAGGGAGGCGTTGTAGACGGCGGGCAGGAAGGTGGTGACCGAGTCGACCCACGAGCAGCGGACGTGTGTGTGATTGGGCACTTGGCAGGAAATGCTCAGCAGTCCCGGGGGATCTGGGGGAAAAAACAGGGGGCGTGGCCTATTAATATTCCCACTGAGGCTCACACACACACACACCCAAACAGACATCTTCAGTCATAAAGAGCGCACATTAAAAAAATATAACATGTTCCCCCCGCTGCCCCCTGGTGTTTTCCTGACAGAGACGCAGAATTGTTTTATTTTTGTTCGATTTTTCATTTTCTTGATGCGGCCAGTCGGCAGCGGGCGGGACCGACTGTGGACAGGAAGTCAACTCAGGGAGCCGCTTCCTGTTGGAGACGTGAAGGAAGCGGAGGGGCTTTGTCGTAGTGGCGGCCCGATAAGAGCCGCTTCCTCCCAGGAGCAGCAGCAGCAGCAGCAGCAGCAGAAATTCAAAACCAATAAAGTTTCGAAGCTGGAGAACCAAGACAGTGGCTGCAAACTGTCTGTTTTAATAACAATAATAATAATAATAATAATAATAATAATAATAATAATAATAATAACAATTGCGGGAAACAAGAAATCGACAATGAAATTAGTTGCCAAAACTTAAATAATTGAGATTTATCCATATTCACTGATTGGTGGTTGCAGCCTGGGGGCGGGGTGAGGAGGTCAGAGGTCAGAGGTCAGTGGTGGAGGACTTACGGCCCAGCCGGAGGGTGAGGGAGTGGAGGAGGGCGTGGCGGTGGCCGTGGTAGCAGCTGTAGAAGCCCTGAGCCGAGGGGGCGGCGGCCAGCAGCAGCAGGCTGCCATTGGACGAGAGGCGGTGGGGGGGCAGCGCCGAGCTGCGGTTCAGCAGCCACAGCACAGGAGTCCTGCACACGCACACGCACACGCACACACACACACACACACACACACACACAGATAGAACGGAGGAGGAATCAACTCAGTGTTCATCCCTGCCTTCCTTTCATCCTCCCTCCCTCCCTCAGTCGCTTCATCCCTCTCTCCCTAATTCCTTCTCCAGTCCCTCCCTCCCTCCCTCCCCACCTCCTCCATTCCTTCCTTTATCTCTCCCTCCCTCCTTCCTTTCTTCCTTCCTCCTTCATCCCTCCTGTCGTGTCTTTCTCCCTCTCTCCCTCCCTCCCTCCCCTCTCATTCTTTCCTTCTGTCCTTCCCTCCTTCCTCCATGTCTCCCTCCCTCCCTCCCTCCTCCTTCCTCCCGCCCCTCCTCCCTCCACTCACCCGTTTTGAGCGTTGCCACAGTTCAGTGTGATGTCGGAGTCCAGGCGGCCGTACTGCACCGTGTCTGCCACTGCAAACACAGAGCAGCATCCAATATTAAACACACGGCAGTGAAGCACCGTCTGCTTCCCCGCGAACCTGTCCCGTGTGTGTGTGTGCGTGCGTGCATGCGTGTGTGCACGTGCGTGTGTGCGTGCGTGATTTACGGTGGAGCTTTCTAGCGACCGGCCGTAACACAATAACATGACCGTACAAGGTGCGCGGAGCCTCCTGCTGCTCCTGCAGGGACCTTCTTCTAAAGTTCTCATCGTCATCATCATCACTATTATCACCTTCATCATCATCATCAGCTCCAACAACACAAAGCTCGCTCTCCCTCGCCCTCTCTCTCTCTCTCTCTGACCTCACTTCCAGTTGCCACGCCACCACTGGCAGACCTGTTTCTCTGAGCCGCCGCCTCCTGATTGGCTGCCGTCGTGATTCAACTTGACTTCACTTTTGCAATCTGGATTTAGAAGATGACGCAGCGCATTCTCCTTCTTGAGTTTCCAAAAAGCGTTTTTTAAAAAAAACAAAAAAAACCTAGGGCCAGATCCACAAAGCGATTGCGCCAGAAAATGCCCGTAACTAGCGTTAAAAACGCTGATTCCGATCCACAGAGGGGACGCAAACGTGAAAATCGGCGCAAAATGCGCCGAGCTGCAGGTAGCGGCAGGGCTGAGCCAGACTCATTTGAATGTATTTATTTTTATTTAAATGAGCCATTACGCGCAAAAAAGGACACGCCCCCTTCAATGTTT
>CM020518.1:3805000-3807500 GCA_009823395.1 Thamnaconus septentrionalis
TAGCTGATGCTGCTGTTACTGCTGTTACTGCTGCTGTTACTGTTAGCTGATGCTGCTGTTACTGCCATTACTACTGCTGTTACTGTTAGCTGCTGCTGCTGTTACTGCCGTTACTACTGCTGTTACTGTCAGCTGCTGCTGCTGTTACTGCTGTTACTACTGCTGTTACTGTTAGCTGATGCTGCTGTTACTGCTGTTACTACTGCTGTTACTGTTAGCTGATGCTGCTGTTACTGCCATTACTGCTGCTGTTACTGTTAGCTGATGCTGCTGTTACTGCCATTACTACTGCTGTTACTGTTAGCTGATGCTGCTGTTACTACTGCTGTTACTGTTAGCTGATGCTGCTGTTACTGCTGTTACTGCTGCTGCTGTTACTGTTAGCTGATGCTGCTGTTACTGCCATTACTACTGGTGTTACTGTTAGCTGATGCTGCTGTTACTGCTGTTACTACTGCTGTTACTGTTAGCTGATGCTGCTGTTACTGCTGTTACTACTGCTGTTACTGTTAGCTGATGCTGCTGTTACTGCTGTTACTACTGCTGTTACTGTTAGCTGATGCTGCTGTTACTGCTGTTACTACTGCTGTTACTGTTAGCTGCTGCTGCTGCTGCACTGTCTTACTTTTCCTTGAGCAAAGGAGTTGAATCAGTACTTTTACTTTTCACCAGAGTTATCTTTTTTATCTATTTATTTTTTTACACAACTATCCATACTTTTACTCTAGTACAGAATGTGAGAACTTGTGCCCTCTCTGCCAACAACCCGTGGTTGGAAAAACTGCTGCGGGTTGATTAAACTTTAGGGGGGCAGATCCTAAAAGGAGGGCGCGCAGCGGTAAATTGCAGCGCGTTTTGCGGCTGCAATCTGCGCCACAGGTGCGGGTATCCACAAACGTTTTTGCGCTAATGACATGCAGGCGCAAACACGCCCGCAAATGCGGCACCTGAAACAGGTGCGAATGTTGCGGCCTGGCAACCTGAGAGCAGTTTTTGCGCAGTTTGTCTCCAGCAAGGCAAGAATTGTGTGTCCCGGCAACCTGCAGCTCTTTAAAATGTCCCGTCCTCGGAGCTCAAACAGCGAAACTCTGCTAGGATAAACACGCTAATGACTCATTTAAATACATTCAGATGAGTCTCCGCGCATTTCCCGCCGATTTTCACGTTTGAGTCCCGTCTGTGGATCGGAATCACCGTTTTTAACGCTATTTACACGCATTTTCTGGCGCAAAAGCCGGGCAATCGATTTGTGGATCTGGCCCTAGGTTGTTTTTTTTTTTAAATCCCGCGAGTCAGCAGCAGCGGCGGCGGCAGCAGTGGCGGCAGCAGCAGCGAGGCTCCAGAAGGGCTGATAACACCACAAACCGCTTCCCACCGCAGCTGGAGCAGGTCGCGCTGCTGCTCCATGGGCCAAAACCACACACACACACACACACACACACACACACACGGAGGCCAGAGCAGGCCGAGCGTCAACACCTCCAACTCTTCTCCTCCTTTGTCTCATCTGCAGTCTCGATCCTGTGACATCAGCCGCCTTTCAGCTGCGACTGGGAACACACAGGGAGGGGGTCAAAGGTCGCCGTGGATACCGCCAGCACGCCGCAAAGAACTCCCACCGCCGAGGGCGAGCAACACAACGATTACTTGTAAAAAAAATGAAATAAAAATTCCGTCTCCTCCTCCATCTGAACACAACGCACCATTTTCAAAAAAAGTTTTCCAATGACACTTTTGTGATCAACCTCTGTATCAATACGTCTGAAAAACCACCTCATGAGAGCGTTAAAACCTTTCAGTGTTCCCATGACCAGTTTTCTATTGCGATATTCAGGTTTTGCGCAACTCTAGGTGAGGCTGAAAAAAAGCAGACGGTGCCTTTTTGAAAAAGCCTCTTCTAAAAACTTTATCAATCAATCAATTAATCAAACTTTGTCTAACAGCACTTATGCAACACAAGATTGTAAAACTTTGATGGAGGTCAAAGGAGCAGGAGGAGTAAGAGGGGGAGGGGGAGGAGGAGGGGGAGGAGGCAGCTGTGGCAAACGGAGGGAAAAAGAAAAAGAAAAAAAAATTCATCGTGAAAACACTTTTTTTTTTTTTTTTTTTTCTTTCCAGAGGCCCTGAAGATGAGTAAGTGAAGAGGCCTCCGGTGGCGGCGCTCGCAGTCCCGCACCGTGACTCACTGGCACTCCGGCGTGCCGCTGCACATTCAGCCGGCTTTACGAGGGGTGGCGGAGGGGTGGGGGTTGAAGGAGGGGTGAAGAAGGGAGGGAGTGAGAGAGAGAGCGAGAGAGAGAGAGAGAGAGAGAGAGAAACAATAGCAGGGCGGAAGGGTCGGAAAAAAGGTTCGGCAATTAAATGAAATTAAATCAAAAAACCAACAGATCAGTGGGGAGAGAGATCATTTACTCTGTGTACACACACACACTCTCATTCACAAAAACGCACAAACACACACACAGAGACACACACATGCACCCTCTCCTCCAGGATGTCC